>JAKSZP010001066.1:0-12830 GCA_022478985.1 Massospora cicadina | reverse complement strand
GTTTCGGCCCATTTCTTCTTAACATCGGCAATAAGCGCCACTTCACGGGGATCTGCTTTGGGTAGCGTTGGTGCCAGAGGTTTTTGCCATGCCCCAGTGGCTCCTTTGGTGCGTTTGTGTTTGCTTTGGGCTGCAATTGCAGGTTGAGTGTGAGCTGGTGGTTTGGACAAGTTTGCGGAGTTCCCTTGTTTCTGGAATATTACAGCAGTTGCTGGCGTCATATTAAATTGAGGGGCGGTTTGTTGGGCCTCGCTAAATTGGGGAGGCCCATCCAGATTGGAATTAACTCCAGCCAGTTGGGAGGAGGGAGATGTTTCATCACCATACCAATCTATTTGGGTAAATTCAGCCCGAGTATTTGCTGTGATTTCGTGGGCAAAACTCACTGGCTGATTGGTGAATTGGTCGTTTTCAGCATATTGAGATAAAGTGCCGACTTGAGAAGTGCCGATTATGGGGTTTAAATGGGACGGGTGAGATTGGAACTGGTGTGAAGTTCCAAAATCTGAACCATTTAAATCCCCATTGGGAAGAGTAGATTGTCCCAATTTGGTGCTTAGTGAACCAGAATGTGCGGCTAATCCAACCTTACATCCTAGGGTTTGGGGGCCAGGTGATTGTTGGGCCTCGCTAAATTGGGGAGTCCCATCCAGATTGGAATTAACTCCAGCCAATTGGGAGGAGGGAGATGTTTCATCACCATCCCAATCTATTTGGGTAAATTCAGCCCGAGTGTTTGCTGTGATTTCGTGGGCAAAACTCATTGGCTGATTAGTGAATTGGTCGTTTTCAGCATATTGCGATAAAGTTCCGACTTGAGAAGTGCCAATTACGGGGTTTAAATGGGACGGGTGAGATTGGAACTGGTGAAGTTCCAAAATCCGAACCATTTGAATCCTCATTGGGAAGAGTAGATTGTCCCAATTTGGTGCTTAGTGAACCAGAATGTGCGGCTAATCCAACCTTACATCTGAGGATTTGGGGGCCAGGTAGCTGGGTATCGCCCCTCATGGAGGGAGCCAGAAACACGGCATCAGCAATAATAGATGGGGCTGAATTAGCTGACACAATGGGGGAGGTGAATGTCTGGATGGGCTGAGTTGTATTCAACTGAGCAGACGCCATTAAAACAGCGTGGGTGATGGCCTCCTTGGTTGGAGGGGGCCCAGCGGGTTGGTGGGAGGCAGCACACACAGAGCTGTTAGGCGTGCAGGTTGCAGAAGTGCGATCAGGTGAACTGGTGCTAGTTGGAGTAGCTCCAGGTTGGGGGGTGGTGCCTGCTTTAATGGCTGCTGCTTGAGAGCGGGTGATTCTGGTTGACCCTGAGGTGGGTAACCGAGGGTTGCTTCGTTTGGGGGTGGTGCTGGCTCGTTTGGCATAGCCTGCGGGTTCTTTTGCGGGGTTTCCCGCCATATTTGCTAATAGTTTTCGTAAATCTCTTTAGTGGAGCTAAATTTCAGGCTGAATTGATTTTCGAAAAGTGATGCTTAGCAGAAAGAGTCCCCATGGATATCTTGGCTATCCAAGAACCCCACTGTCCACTGGGGGAGGAGTCATGGTCAACTGTGCTCCTTCCGGCAAAATCCTTTTGGACACACCATTTTGGGATGGTAATTCAAACAAACTGTAACCCTCCAGTAAAAATCCAAAGCACATCCTCCCACCTGGAGGGACGGCTGCTCCTAGCAAACCTCGAGTGGAATGGAGAGAATTTTGCTGTGGCATGCATGTATGCCCCAAATGATCCAAATGACCGCCAAAAATTCTTTTCCGATATCCTCTCAATCCATTTCTCTGAGGCAACATTTTTCGCAGGAGATTTCAACTGCTGGCTTAACACCAATACTGACTGCTGGCCCAAGTCTAGGGCTATACCCAGCGCCCACACAGAACTACACATACTAAAGGCAACGTTGGGCCTATGTGACACCATTCCCAAACAAGCCCCCACCCTGGCCAACATGATGAGGCCCCACCACAACAATAACCAGATGGTCTCAATGACCCAGATTGACCTGATGCTCACCCCTGTAGACTTCCAGCACCGAGTATCAAACTTTACAACAACAATTATCCCTTTCTCCGACCAACGAATGGTCTCTATAGTGATATCATTCTCAGAAAAATACGAAAACCACCAACCTGGAACAGAGTTCACCCGAGCACCATCTACCTTCTGGAGCTTTAACTTTGGATCAGGACGGTGCTAAAAACACAGCAATAAAGACAAACACCCGATGGGAATCCTATCGCTGAGTGGGAAATATTCAAGGCTCATGAAACCAAGAAAGCCTGCCACCTAAACTCCAGAAAAACAGCTGCAATGTCTGCGACAATCAACAAGGCTATCAGACAGCTTCAACACTTAGAAAACAACACACCTTGTGAGGGATACACCCCCCAATGGGGCCACCTGTGGTTCCAGCTATTGACACAGGTAAACTCCCTCTTTAGGAAACACCAGCATTAAACCAAAGTATGCTATAAATCAAAAATACATTTTATCTGGAGAAACTCACACGGCCCAATTTTTCCGCCATTTTAAACCAATTTCAACATTGGTGACCTGCACACAGGTCCACCGAGCAGATGACACAATGACATCTACACCATCAGAAATATCAGCTGAATTACACCAATTTTACACTGACCTGTACATGGAGGATTTCGCATCACCTAACGAAATTAAAAATTTCTATCATCCACTAATATTGATACTATAGCTGGCCAACCAGACCTTGCAGCACCCATAACTAAAGATGAACTATGTGAGATAATAAGATCAACCCCACGCAACGAGTGCCCTGGGCCTGATGGCCTTCCATATGAATTTTTCAAAAAATATTTTAAATATATCTCACCAATACTACTGGTAACTATGAATAAGTGCCTGGAAGACACATCCCTTCTACCTGGTGGCCAAGACGCATACGTGGTCACACTATTCAAAAAAGGAGACCAGGCAGATCTAAACAACTGGCGCCCAATTGCTCTCACCTATACCAACACTAAAATACTAACTAAAATTTTAGCCAAACGTCTGGGTTGCATTGCTCAGACAGCCCTCTCCCCACATCAATTTGGATTCATCCCAAATCGCTCAATTTGGGATAATATTCACACAATTGCCAACATCTGCCAAGATAATCCCACAGGTGCCCTTGCTTTCCTGGACCAAAAGAAAGCATACGACCGAGTACACTGGGGATACCTAGAACAATGTCTGAAGGCTTTCAACCTACCAACCCGCTTTATAAAATGGGCGCTCCTCCTAACGCGCTAAGCCAGGTTTGCAATCAGAGGCCCAGGTTTCCTAACCGACACCATCACCCCCCAAAGGGGCCTTGTACAAGGTGACCCGCTTAGCCCCCTACTATACAATTTTACCCTTGACCCTCTCCTCCGCATTGCAAACTCAAAGCTCACTGGAATCAGGTTGGAGGGACAACCACCAATCAAAATGCTCACCTTTACTGACGACTGCGTTGTTGGAGTCTCAGGCAATAGGGATGCCAGGGCGATTGAGCGCATTATTCATCAGTATGAGTCAGTGAGTAACGCCATGCTAAACAAACAGAAAACAGAGGTAATTGTTATGGGCAAATTCAGTTCAAACTGGGCCCCACCCGCCCACCACCACACAAACCAACCAACCACACAACAACGATCCAAGCCAATAAAACCACTGTGTTTACCCTTTGCACACCACCCTGCCACCAACCCAGTCCGTCATCTGGGCATATGGCTCAAAACCGGTGGTTATGCACTTGACACCATAGAAACCAACATTTTGGACAACATCACAAAAAGAATGACATGTATGCGAAGGAGTAAAGCCAGCCTAACTGGAAGAGTTGTGTTAGCCAACTCCCAGATCCTATCAAAGTTATGGTTTGCTGCCCACACGGTTCCCTTCTCCACCAACTTTACCAACGCAGTCTACAAACTTTTGCAGAACTGGCTATGGTCTGGATACCGTACACCTGTCAGGCTGGAGACCATGTATGGCCCACGGAAGAGAGGCGGGATGGGGCTGCTCTACTTCACGGAAAGAGCTACGCAAATCCTAGGCTCATGGATAGCCTCCACGACGTCACCCAACCCACCATCCCCCATTGGGCCAAGGCAGCCCAAACCAATTTTTCAAGGGCACTACATCTGAGGTCCCCCTCCAACCTGGCGACCCTGATGAAGTACCTTGTAACACACCCAAACGCCACCGCACCACACAACACCAATCGGTATTTCAAACGCATCCTATACAACCTAAGACAAGGGGATTGGAGCTTCTCCTATGCACAGCAATCCGAAGACAATCACCCTCAAACTGGATATGTGCAACTCTACAGAGGACAAACGGTGTCTAATGTACCTGCCCCATTACCACCCTTCCCTCTGTCCAGGATTGACTACCTAGACCACCAAGACATCCCATATGACTTGAACACCCAAAAACAGGTGTGGAACCTCGTCACCTGCCCCCCCTATCCCCACAAGTGTGCTCCACAAATGTGGCGATACTTGCGCCATACATATAAAACAGCCGACTGTACTTTCTCAATGTTTGAGACATGCGCCATCTGTGGCGGACCCAGCATACTAGCGCACCTCCTGGAAGAGTGCCCGCCATCTGCGCATATCTGGGCCAACGTGATGCACCTGTTTCAACAATCACCTACAACCAAATTCCGACTATCCCGCAATATCATGGCACTCAACATGGCCTCACCTATCCTCCAGACACTGAGGGCTCTAACTGTGTGCATTGCAATATGGTCCATCCACACAATTACCCTTGACGCCTTCAACGGGATCTTCCACAATCTCAACCAAGCCATCATCATGTTCCACAACCATTTGGCTGACCGTTTCAAGCCTGGCTGTTTGGCTCACTCCAACACAAATGGAAGAAACGGATGGGCACCTGGATTCCAATCTGGTTCCTTCGTTATGACATTGAAAACCTCACAGTCTTCATAGGCGGTACACCTTATTAGCCCATGAGTTGCCATGCCACTCAAGGTCTAGCCACCCACCACCCGTGGCCCCCCAGCCACACCAAAGTGTGCCAAGTCGTATCTTTTGAGTTACTTTGTTCTGCGCTCTCTTCCCATTTCTGTTTTCCACTTTCCCCACTCCTACATATCAGATGTGTCTGTCCCCTGGTCGGCCATCCTAATATTAATAAAAAAATAAATTAAATTGGCTGAAATAAGTGATTGCAAGAGAGAAAGAAAAAGGAATATAGATTTTCTCAGCAGCACTAAAGAATAATCATGTAAGCGCCCTGCTACTGTTTGATGGTTTTTTATGTAAAACAACTTATAAGGTTACAATGAGCCACAAAAGGTTTAGATTTTTGTATGAACTGCCTCCATTTTGATGACAGAAACCACGCAGGCAACTAAAAAAGAAACAGATCCCATAACTTCAATAAGAAGTATATGGGACCAGATAATTGGCAAATACAAAAACTCATACAAAGCATGTTCTTATGTCACTATCAATGAGCAGTTTCTATCCTTTTGTGGTCACTGCCCCTACTGCATGTACATACCCAAAAAACCAGCTAAATCTGGGTTGAAGATTTTATAGTTTGCGACGCTGGAACAAAAAAATGATACAAGTATCTCCTTACTTGGGTAAAATAACCAAGAAGGGTGATGATATACTAATAGCAGAACACTATGTGAAAACACTCATTACATCACTGCATGGCGGAAACAGAAACATAACCATGAATAATTTGTTCACATCAGTTAAACTTGCTGATGACTTCTTACAAAACACTTATAGCTTTACCATGGTAGGCACTTTAGACCCCTGAAATACTCTCAAAAATGCTTTCAAACAAGAAGTTCTTAGCTGGTGATGCTAAATTTTGATTTGATAAGGAAAGACTTTGCTGTCATGTATTCCAAAAAAGAATAGAAATGGTATACTTTTGAGTACAATGCATTCAGGAAGTATTTTTATGTCTCAAACAACAGGTAACCCAGATATTATTGACTTTTATAACAGCACAAAAGGTGGGGTTCATACGTTTGACAAGATGTGTGGGAACATAAGCACTTCACACAAAATAAAAAGATGGCCTTTGTGTTTGTTTTATGGAATGCTCAATATTGCATCCATAAATTTATATATTATTTATATAAATAAATTTCATAAATCAAGACAAAGGCCCACAGATAGGAAAATGGTTATTCTTAAATTGAGCCAACAACGAACATTTCCTTGGCTGAGATTGCATCTATATATCAACTTTGCAGCGTTCACTCCAATCTGCTATTGAAGATATCATCAAGGAGAAACCTGTTGACGAAAAATTATTCAAAGAACATCAAAAGGTACCACTTTCCAAATCTGCCCATAAAAAACGTATGACAACCATATTGTTGTGACGTATGCAGATGCCCATTTATTACCAGAACATAGGCATTTTTCTCTGAGTGTTCCTCTACTGATCAAAAAAGCACATTATTGTTTATTAAAATATTTCAATAAAGCTCATTTTGACTAAGGATGTAGTTTTTTCCTTTAAATTTTAAAAAATTCCAGAAAATAAGCTTTGAGATTTAAAATTGTAATATCTTCAAATGGTTAGTTTTCATTTAACTTAAAACAAGGTTATCTCTAGGGTTAATGTGTAACTCCTCTATTCACCCAATTAACAACCTTATGTAATATATTATAACTTACTATCTATTGGCTTCCCTATGGCAGTTAATGGAAGCCCTTAACTATGTTACCATTTTTAAACTCAGTCCAGCTTTTAATGATGAAATCTGATATATTCCAACTTTGAACCTAGATTGTGCCATTGCCTCCTAAATTCACAAATCTATCTCTACCTTCACATGCGGTATACGCCTATCTCTCATCATCTAGTATACCCCCTTTATTTAACCGAGGTAAGCTGACCAGGAGACAGACATTACCAAACTAAAACTAAAAATCATAATAAAAACATAACGATTCAAACAAAAGGCCCAAAATAAACAGATCAATTGAATCATACCTAACAAAATATCCAACCAGGTGGGAAGCGGTTACTGCTATCCCTCCATGGTGGATGGGGGATCAGGGGGGCTCGTCTTCAGCTGCATCCATCTCATCCAAGAGTAGGGCGCGTGTTAAGGCAGATAGTAAGGGTGTGGGGGCATCAGCGGTATGGGGTTTGATATTCTTGATGACTGGAACTTCCAAATAGTTGTCAGCCTTCATAATGCCAACGATGTATTTGGCTAAAGCATATTCAGCTTTGAAACGGGTGTCTGGGAGTTTAATGAATGTGGCAATGTTGGTTTGGGTTATTTTTGCTTTCAGATTCCGTGCTACTGTTACCACGTTCTGGATGGCTTCAGTGACATTTTTGTGTAAAGTTTTCATGTTGATCTTACTTTGTGCAGTAAGATTTTTGGAGATAACGGGAGGTGGAATTCCTCCTCCAAGTGCAGCCACAGATTTGGTGGCAGCTTTGCTGAGCGGACGGCAATCTGATGTGGCGGCTGGTTCTACTGCAAGCTGGTGATTGCTGTAGAATGGTAGTATATCCCCTTCTTTCATTATATTTTATTCTTGATTCTATACTAATGTTTTAAAGTCCCAATTAATTTTTGATAAATTTATGCTTGATTATTACATCTTTTGTCATTTACCTTCTATTTTACCTAGCTTTGACTAGAGATTTTGCTTGTATAAAGTAAGTCCAGAGGAGCGACCCCTCTGACTAGATTGGGCAGTATTCCCATTTCACACTAAGAAGGGACCTAACTGGGCAGCTATCCCTCTCGTCACACAGGGTGATCTCGCCCATGTGATAGATGAGCGTTGGGTAACAGACATCTCTCTGAAGATTCCATTGTTCATTCCTGTAATTTCCTCTGCAGTTTTTTATGACAAATTGAAAAATTTGTGCTGAAATATCTGGAAATCTTACATCCATGGTGATGAGGTCCATCTGGGCGTGAACATCTGTAATGGAGTATTGGGGGTCAAATCCTCAGTCACACTGGACAGTGGCATCAGCCACTGAGAAATGTTGTTGTTGATTTGAAATCTGCTTTAAAGCCTCAGAAACAACTCCTATCAGAATTTTCCCTAATAAGTCAAGAATGCACAATGTCAAATCTGCAGCAAAGTTTACCAATGGCATCAGGTTATTGTTGAAAGTCGTTTCCAGCTCCAACCCCCTCTCATATTAGGATCATCTCTCAAAGGATCCCATGGCCAAACAGATGCCAAAGCAACCAAGTGTGGGTGGGTTGGGTATCCCAAACCTGTTACTGACCTCTTGGGATCGCCCCTATGTGGGGTGGACCTGGGAGGTTCCCATTGCCCATTGGGCAAGACATCATCATGTTATCTATCAAAAAAATGAAAAAGCCAAAATTCAGGTGTTCAAGGCCAAATTGGCAGTGACTCAGTCCACTGTTAACTCTTTTGATGTCATTTACATTAGGTTTGATCTTATTTACCCAACACTCAAAGTTTTCCTGTTTAGGTCAAATTTTGAGGACCCTGATCCTGTGCTTTGATAAGCTGTCTCCCAAATCAACACTATTTAATCAGTCATAACACACTGAGGAAATTGTCAGTTGCTTTACTTTCCTTATATTTTCATTAAGATTCCGTTTCCCAACTTCAGCTTTTATTATGTTCAAATCCAAACCACCCTTTATGAATATATTTCAGCAACCCATGGGCCCCAGGGCCGTGTTTAACTGACTTGTTGCTAGGATCTTATACACAACTATAGCTTATGAGTGCTCAATAGCGATATTCCTTCCTGGACTCATAATAGTCACACAGTCAGCAGTGCCACTGGCATTTAGGCTTGTCATTTGGGTGCTAAGGCACTTAAACTGGCAGGCCGGTCTAAGATTAACTTGCTGGCTCCATGACACACAAATAGCAATGATTTGCCTTGGTAATGAATTTTTTCTGCTAAGAGATTGACTAGCGCTGGCTAGAACTTTTTCTGCTTTTTAACATAGATTTTTTTTAGCTATGACCTCTTTTTCATCAAGGTTTGCCCTTATTAACCAAACGTCATCTAGGAGATACCAATGGAGCGGTTACAACTAATAATATGTAGCTATGAAGGAACTGGACCTAAATTTAAAGAAAAACATATAACTGGTGCTCCATGCCATGGCCCTTCTGAGGCTACCTGGTGAAGACATACCTTCATGAACACTGCCAGTGATAAGATTAGTATACATTAACAAACCCAGTCTTTCAAAGATTAATTATATACATATGCTGAATTGGCCTCCCACCTTTCCAGTTTAGTTCCATCTGAATATTTGCGCTGACACTTCTCATAGTTTTGCTAACAAAACAGCCTACCCAAATGCCTCAGCGCCTTCTCCATTCTTCTGCATCCATGACCTTAATTACCATGACGCCAAAGTTAAAGCAAAAATATTGAATGCCTCAGCGCCTTTTCCATGCATATGTGCTAACACTTTCTACTGTTTCGCTGACAAAACAGCCTACCCAGATGCCTTGACGCCCTCCCCATTCCATTGCATCCATCCTTGCTGTTCTGATGCCAAATGTCAGGAAAGTGGCAAGTTAAGTTTATATTGGCCTGCCAGTCTGGATGCCCAAACACCCAGATGTCAATCCCAAATGCCAGAAGCACTGCTGCTAGGATGACTTTAAATTGAGTGGGATAAGATTTCACCAGCAAGCGCCAATGGGCCACAAATGTAAATAGGTACCTGGCAACAAATCAGGCTATCATGGCCTTAGGGACTGAGGGTTTTGGTGTCAAAAAGAAGGAGATTATAACTGGGGGTTTGAATTTCATCATGGAACAAAAATTAAATTTGGAATACGAGATTTTATTGGAATTTTAAAGATAGAAAATCAATCTTCAATTTTCTCAGTATGTTACAACTGCTTAAGTAGACAATTGATTTGGGGAATAGCTTAGTAAAAATTGGAAAAGGGTCCCTCAATATTCGCCTAACCCAGCAAACTTTAAGTGAAAGGGAAAAAGAATTATTTTGAACCAACTTTGGAATTTTTGGCGGTAGGATGAGTTTTTAGTAGGTTCACCCACGGATGCCCAAATTGCCAATCTTCCTTGGTTTTGATGGCTAGAATGATGGAGTCTCACCTAATTGGCAGCTATAACCTTTCAAGGCCACCCTATATAGGGGAGGTCCCATGAGGTCGGAAACAGTCTCAGAATACATAACCTACCCACACCAGGTTGCTCAAGCATCTCTTGGATCAAATGAGAAATGTCAGATGGGGGTTTTGATACTGTTGGAGTGGGTTTCAAACTTGTGTTATCATTTCCCACTGGCTTGAGGCTATCAGTTTCCTTTTCTGATGATGTCTCATGGGAATGTCAACTTTCTAATATTCTGTCACAAATTCCCTTAATTTGCCATACTAATTTGGCTGAAGTTAATACTGGGATGGGTGGCGGGGTCCTTAAGATTAAACTTTTACCAAGAGCTCATCCACCACATGGGCAAGGTCTCCCTGGGAGATGAGGAAACAACTTGCCTTCATGGCCCCTTTTTGATGGGAATGCCACATGGTCCAAGTGGAGGGGATGTTCCCTTGGACTTACACAGCCTCTATAACAGCAAAACCCACCCTCAAGCCCACAGACAAACTTACTATTAACCACACAGGCTTCGCACAACAGGGTACCTCTGAAATAAGCCCTATGACCAACACCAAAGGTTCCTTTTAAGACGCCATATTAGGTTTGTTGAGAATTTATATGACTGGATGACAAGACACTATTACGACCATGCAGATCATTAGAGAACTTCCGCTGAAGGATCAATGGACAGAATCCTCCAAAGATGATTCAAAGCTATAAGTGATTGGTCGCTTTAGGATAAGGTGATAATGAGTCATAATAAATCTTATCAGGTTGCCTTCAAAATAGGGCAATAAGGCAATGTCAAAATTTGGCAAAAGGGTTTTGGATCGCCTTAAATCAAGGCAATAAATGATTAAAGAATAATAAGCCAAAACCAATGAAAAGATGGTGACATGAATAAATTAAGTAGAAGAGTTGGTACCAACAGAGGCCGCTGGGATATCAGTAAAACGAGGGGACTGGAGGAGTAGTTTTAGGCAGGTTTAGAAAGAGAGAAAGGAGAAGAGAGCGGACCAAGGAAGGGTCCGCTGAAAATAAATTTTAATAAAGAAGTGATTAGGGAAAGTACTCTCATGTTTACTATAAAATTAAGTGGTTACAAGTGTATCAAGGAACTAGCAATCGTCATATTGACCAATCTAATTGTTCAATTGGGGAAACCCTGTGTAAAGAACCCTTTAGCAAGTACATACCAAATCGCCGAGATTTAACAGTGGTGCTTACTATAGGGGGCCCATTGACCAACAACAAAACTATGAAAATTCAACCACCAGCTATGTTGCATCCAGGTTGTTTCAAAATAAAATCTGCACGAAACAATGGCCCTGGGCCCTACAAGGAGTTGAGACTTGTGTTATATACTGTGCTCAAAAAACAGGATGAGTTGATTAAGAAGGGTTACAGTGACAAGTTGCTGCCATTTGATCGCGAAGGAAATATTCATGGGTTCTTTTGCCAATTTGAGTTTGCAACTGAGGGAACTTTGTATTGACAAAGGGCAAAGCTGTTACTCTTCTCTTTGGACGTTGGAAGTGCTGATAAAGTCATTTGTTACCTCTCAGCTAGTTCCGTTTCATACCATGAAGCTAAGGAGATGGTACTGCAATTGTTTGGCGGAACTGCAAAAATGTTGCAGCAGAAAGCTGAGATCTTGACCATTGGGTTTCAGCGAAACTAGACCCTCACTGCATTTTCTGACCAAATATACTATGGAAGCACATGTGCTGAGTGGAGCAGGCATTCTATCTGAAGTTGATGTGTGTATAGCTATGGCCTCAGCGGTGAAGCCATACCCTGAGTTTTACAATGTTATAGCTCCGTTGTTAGAGCTGGACCTACCTCTCCTTAAACTTGTTCAGTTTGTATGTCAATTATCTGTAAATATTACTACACCCAATAACGTGCAGGTATTTACTGTCACAGTTGTTCACCCTAATCATGTGAGAAGAGATAACTAGGCAGTAAGAATCTCGTCAGGATACTCTCCTCCATCCAATGGGTGTTTCTTGATTTCTGATCAACATCAAACCAGCTACCGTTTGAGCCTAACTACGCTGACAGGGGGTGGTTGTTATACTGTTGGGGGTCTGGTTACGTCGATTTTTTTCAAAATCATCTACCATATGTACCAACTTATCCTAAAAACGGCCATAGGTCTTATGGAGTAAGTTGTTTTAATTGTGGTTGTACTGGACACATGGGATGATGGTGTCCCAACTGACGGATCCCTCCCTTGCAATGAGAGCAGGGCTATCAGGGAAAGTTCTGAGCAGAGTAGAGAAGTGACTCTCTACTTCTTCTACCTTGGATTTACATGTCCCACCTGAGTCTACTGTGTTAAATATAGCTGAAGCTTCTCAGTATGATGATACATTCCTCTACCACCCACCGGTTGGGGAAGTAAATGTGCTGATCCAAGCGCACGTTGAAGAAACGGCGGACAAAAACTCTCCAGATTGACCGAAGCTTTATGCTTGTCAAATGTTCAACCAAAATCTGTTAGATCAGCTAGAACCAGTCTCAGATGCCCTGTCCTTGAGGGGAATAGACTTCGCCCTCCCAGTGGACACTATCATAAACAGATACCCTAAAATTGGTGTGGGCATTATGAGTTTCCTGGGAAAACATGATTCCTCAAATGTACATGAAGTAAATAGCCAGGATTTATCTCACTCAAACAATACGTAAATTG
>JAKSZP010001065.1:0-12870 GCA_022478985.1 Massospora cicadina | reverse complement strand
GACACTCCCATAACACCAAAGTGGATAATGGAAAGTTGTATAAGTAGGTGGAAATAGATGGCTACCCTACCTTCAGCCCTTGTACGTGTACCTGCTATTCTAGAAGCCATTCTACTCTAGGTCATGGGGGGCCAAGAAGACCTATTAGTGGATAAAGGATTGGTAGTATTGGGGTGGATGATGGAAGCTATTGTTGATGTCTTGGAAGCTTGCCTTACATGTAAAAAGCAATCTAGTATCAAGACTCGATACCAGTATCAACCCACTACCCCTCAACAACCGTTCCATACTATCAGCTTAGATGTAGTGGGTCCCCTTCCGCAGACTACTAGTGGAAACAAATTTATCCTAGTAGTTATTGACTATTTCACCAAGTGGGTGGAAGCCGTAGCTCTCCTAGCCCAAACAGCCAAGGCAACTGCCACCTTTCTACATCAACACATTTTCACATGTCACGGCTGCCCTCAAGTACTACGCTGTAAAATAATGGTAAGAATTTCACCTCCAGAGAAGTCAAAATCTTGGCCACATCTATGGGAGCCCAATAACTGTCCTTGGCTCCATATAACCCCTCCACTAACAGGACTGTGGAGAGAGCAAACGGAACTCTGGTTTTCATTCTTCAAAAAATGTCATCATCTGATCCTCTTTACTGGGACCAATATCTACCCAGTGCTCTTATGGCTTACCTGATTAGCTATCACCAGATTTTAAAAATGTCCCCATTCTGTGTCTTTTATGGGCGGGAACCAGGCATACCTGCCCTCTTAGTCAAAGATGTAATTTCCTCTAGAGTTGAGGAACCCGAAAAGGTCATGAAAAGATTGGCTCAGCGCATCATTCAACTCCAATCTGAAGCTATGACTAATTTGGCAAAAATAGTGACAAAATATGGGCAGGCTGCCAATGCTCTTTGAATTCCCCTACCCACTTTCCAAGTGTCTGATATGGTATTATACTACCATAACTGCATCACTCTCAGAAGCGGTAATCTTGGATCAGTTTGGGAGGGTCCCTTCGCCATCACCTACAAGAGGGGAAATGAGTATTCCATCAAATCGCTAGCTACCAGTATTACCATAAATCGCGTATATGGCTGTTTCCTACGGCCCTACTCTCCCCCCAACATTCTTGAGGGGGGCGATGTCAGACATTTTCCTTCACAGCTGAACAAAAAGAATGTTTTAGGTTGCTTTCAGCTGAAAAAGGGAAATGTTGGCCACCTGCAATTATCTAAAGATATGAAGAGCGACTTTAATAATAATGAAGACAATGCTATCAGAGATATCAGCCAAAAGACTCTGGACGATTCTCAGTGGAACCCTATAAACTGGGGTAACACCAGTTTGAAACCCGCATGGGCACTTTCAGTAAATTTAAATGATCAGATTTCACAGATTGCATAACAGACTTTGGGGAAACTAGTGGAAGGTACTCCCCCAACCAGCACCAAGTCCTTCACCTCACCTGCGTGGGGACCACCCCCTTTTATAGGCGTGGCGGCAGGCCTCCAAGGTGAGAAAAATTTAGCAAGTGGTGATTGGTTGGGGTACATCAAAACTCCGGCTGCATGGGTATATTCTACCCCAAAAATACCAACATCTGTTTTTCTAAAATTAACTAATTTTCCCATTGATCTGATAGGATTGACACCCATATTACTTAAAGTGGAAAGCATCAAAGCTATTCCAAACCTATCCCCAAATCCCTCTGACTTTAAAAATAGTATAAATATGAATCATTGAAAATTGTAAAGGGATCGTTTTTTACACTACCCCCACGCTTAAAATAAAATACATAAAAACCCAATTTTATAGCGTTTTATATTAAAATTTATTTTAATTCTTTGTGGAAGCCAGCTGCGTAAAAGCACCAATGAGCCAACTTCAGATGGTCTCCCACAAGCGTACTCTTCAATTAAAGCATCTGCTTGATGCTGCTGCTCAGAGGTGGGGGTTACACCTATCTTTACTTCTACGCAGGTGATGGCAGTGTCCATGTTGATCCTTAAGTCATAAAATTTTCTAAACACATGAAAGGATTCAACTTGGTCAGCAGGTAGAGTCTGAATGTATACAACGGGTTAGTTTTGAGTTAATTTCATAGTTTGATTAGTAAAATTGGCCATCAACATGGTTAGGGGCTCCCTGTAAGCATGATCAAGCACCCAGGTTCACGTAAGAGGCTTTTTAAATAGCTGGATTTGATTATCCACGAATTTCAGAAAGTGGTCTAGTGGAATGGTAACTTAGATCCCTATGTCCACCAGTATTTATAATTTTGTGGGTATAACTACTCATTTCTTGGAGTATATGGGAATCTCTTCTTGAGCCTCAGCACTGGAAGGAGGCAGCTTTTTTTGGCCCTTCTACTTAGTACTATAGCTGCTCAAAAAAGTTAATATGTTTCAGTAAACAGCTTTTAAGCTTCCTTCTATTTTTACCGTTAGGGGCGTTTTCAACGATTATGGGAGTATAATACCCTAGGAAAGAAAAAAAGTCCTTTTGACTAATTTGGTCAAATTCCATAAAGAATTTATTTATTATAATAAGGTTAAAATCATAATTCTTAGCACAACTGCCGGGGCTGATACAACTAGGGATCCAAACTGAAGTAATATGGGTGAATAGGCCCCCAGAGATTGGGTCTGATGAGGCCCCGTGGTCCCATAATCCAAAGTATGGTTCTTATCCAGAGTGACCTTTATATGTTTCACAAATTGAGAGGTAATCACATTAACTGTCATCTGGTAGTGACTATGGCCAGATTTTCACATTATGGACTCTTACCTCAACGTGGGTAATCTTAGTGCAAAAATGGGTATTTAGTAAAATAATTTATTGACGGAAAAGGTCCATAAAGAGCAGAGTAAGAAGAACTTAGACCTTAATTTGAGACTAACAAGTCCAGGTCATCCATTTCATCAGGATTAAATAGAATAAACACTCAGAGCAAAAAGGAATTTAGATGCAGGATGAGGCGCATAGTTGCAGAATAGGGTGCCTCACTCCTTAAGCTGCCTCTACTTTTTCCCGCCTCATCAGCCTTTTTCTTCCAACAGGAATCCTCCTGATGACTAAAAATTCCACAATAAGAGCAAGGGTCACGTTGAGGTTTATAACTCTAGAATCGCCCTACTGCATGAATGTGATGCTGGGTATCCTTGTTAGGTGTTTGATGCATTTCCGGCTCAGGCAACTCCATGATAATTACTTAATAACATGAATTGATTTGTATACCTTCTTTTCATTATGAAAATGTATTTTGAGAGTCATATTGTGTTGGAATGTGAAAATGACGTCAGTGATATCATCATCCAACATAACTCAATTTCAGGCAATAATGCCTTGAGTTTCTTGAAAAACCACTCAGCAAACTGTATACTTGTTTCTTTAAATATATAGGATGAATCCACATGAAAGCCTGTTTTCAGTTAGAAAAGGGATATATTACTTCTAAATTCTTTGAGAATAGAGTCCTTTAGCTCTGACCAAGTAGTACAATCTTTATAGTATGACATCATGATCTCTTGGGCTTTATATATCAAGATGGGTTTGTATGTGCTGGCACTTTTGGTAATCTGCAGTACGTTCTATCACCTCTTCATAACATAGAGACAAGACTGGATATTTTAGTCCCTGATAAATACTTCTCTTAGAAAATGGGTTATAAAAATTTAACATCTCAAAGAAAGCATGGATACTAGGAGAAGGATGCTATTCCAATAAAGTTGGCTCACTGGTTCCTATGTCAATTTAATGATAGCCTTATTGCCTTGACAGCGGAAGTCATCCATATTATCCTGGAGAGTGCTGTAGCAGTTGTTGACATGATCAATTGAGGTTTTGGTATCTAGGAGTCAGAGGAGGCTTTCAATTGCAGCAAACTGGCGTTCTATATTGGCTGATAAAGTAATTTTCAGCCTCGATTGTTTGAAGTTTAGCACTCATCTATTTAAATTTGTCATTCACTTGGGTCTGATTGGTTTATTTTAAGGTGATTAACCGGGTACAAGCTTAGTTTAGGTAAGTAATTTTTCTGTGCAATGAAATCAGCGTTATATCCTCATCATTATCTCCCTTCAATGCTCACCCATGCACCTCAGCCACCTTTAGCATTTGTTGGTCAAGGGCCTCAATTTGAGTTTTGTGAGCTTTCACCAAAAGATGGTCCAATAGGCGAAAAGGTCCCAGAAGGTCTATAAGGACATTCAGGCCCTGGAGGCCCTTGCCCCCCTTTAGGGCCAATAGGACCAGTAAAGTCAGGAGGACTTCTTTAGATAATAATTTCCTGAACATGTGGCATGAAAATCCTCTCACAAAATTGCTGAATCCGTGCAGGTAAGGCTGCGATCCAGGAATCAGTGTTTTTGCAATTCTTGGAAAAGTAGTTTGATAAATCCAGTCAAAACGCGCTCTACTTGATGGTCCAAATTGGTGGTGGCATGGGCCATCCGCTGAGTGAGTTCACCATGCAGGTAATTTATAACTCCATTGACAATTTAGCCAGGTGGTTTTGAATCTTATTGCTCTCCCTCTGGTTATCCAGAATGGCTTTGAATTTAACTGACCAAAATTGGAAGCTGCTTCATACAATTCAAAATGTTATGTGTAAATTTGTTGTGATAGTCAAGTTTGCTGTTGGATTTACTTGTGATGTAGACCTAGTAATCGCATTTGATGATGATAGGTGGGGTTAACAAATAGATGGAGATAGGATTCAGTTTGAGCCACCGCTACTTCATTGATAGGAATTTTGGGTGAGGAATATAGATGTTTTAAACTTGAAGTAATTTGAGTGGAGCGACTGCAACTGGGTCTCCCTCCAGGGGTGTTACTTCCCTTTATTAAAGCCATTACAGTATCAGCGACTTTTGGAGCCTTGCTTTAAAAATGTGTTTTATCAGGGGCTAAATTAGTCAGGGTCATTTTAGCTCTGAACTCAAGATCTCAAGTGCTCAGAAAAGGTATATCTTTGATTATTAATAGTAACCCATCTGGTCAAGCTCATATTCTTCTATATATTGGTAGGACTGTTGTTGCTGAGATAATTCATGTGAAGGTACAATTTCACCAGATAGCCTCAAAAGAGGCCTGGCAGGAAGCACCAGTATTGAGTTTTTTTGTTATAAATCAAAGTCCAGGTCCTTCAAAGGCTATGTGATTATTAGCCGTTATAGCTCCAGCAGTATCTCATAGTAAATGTTGAGTCTCTAGGGAAAGTCTCTTGGCAGAAAAGATGTCCTCTTCAAGGAAATTCTCTGCTAGATTGCAGGCAAGATCTCAAGTAAAACCAGGCAAAATTGATGTTGTGACTAAGAATATCTATATTGGTTATAATTTGGGGATATTTACAACTTTGGCAAAATTTCAGGATTGTGTGGCTTATACTTTGGTAGAAGTTTATAATTAAGCAGAGTATGGTAAGTTCTGAACGGCGCATTATTTACAGAACAATGCAGCAGATTGTGGAGGTTTCTGATGGACGTGAACTTTCTCATATATATGGTGGAATAAGGAGATCTCCAAAAGGCAAGATCTTTCTCATATAATATGGTGGCTTCAAAAGGTATTTAGGATTTTAATTGCTCATTTATGTAAGTCTGGAGACTCAACCTCTTGGGTTAAACTAGTACAAGTTTCCTTATAGGAAAAAGAAGGGACCTAATGCTCCTGTGGGGCCCTTGGCCCAATTGGGGGACCTGGATCATATTGTTGAACGTTGGGTAAAAGCATTGCCCCCAAAGAACCCCTCCACAACATCCCTCTTGGCTGCTTCTTCCATTGTTAAGAAAATAAAGGAGGTTTGCATTGAGGTAATCCAGGCCAGAGGCAACCAGCAGCACCCACACCCTCCTTTAGCTTCCATCCTGCCATTCCTCTTTTCCTTGGACATTGAGAAAAGCAACCTCAAAAAACAGGAAATGGTTCCTGAGTCAAGAAAATCAGTCTGGAACATAAAGCCCAAAATTCCTGACATAATGCCAGTTTGAGTCAAGAAGCTGGTATCGAAAATTTTATGAAATAGTTTAAAATTTTGTTAAAATTGGCTCCAAGGGAGTCCAATTCCGCCTCTCTGATCTGAGCAAATCTGCTCAAGGTTGGATCAGTGAGGGTCCCTCCATCTTGTATCCCCAAATTACGTTGCCAGTGCTTCTACAACCTAGTGCATAAGCTAGCTGGAAATTCCCCAAACCCAGGCTGTTTATCCATGACCACGTCAACATCTCCTGCCTAGGACAACCTATGACCTCCTTTCCTTACCGCCTAGCTTTTAAGACAACTGCCTCTAAAAGGCAGTTGTTGGTTCATTTTTATCCTTAAGTTTAAATAAACTGATCATTTTTAAACTTCTATTCCATGTACTCCACCTTTTTTCAAGATATTTTTGCTTAATCCAACAAATTTACACCCCAATTATACGTTTTAGGGCTGATGGTCATCAAGTGGGCCTTCCAAGACATCAATCCAGTGACCCATCAATAGTGATTGCAATGATTAAAATTTCACCATGGGAATGCTAAGCCAATCAGCCATTTCTGAAAACATCCCAAATATGCCAAAGTCTTTGCCACAAGATGCTCCTCCTCTGGCACATGGCGGACAAGCTACAGGTCCGTCTCTCTCTCAACAAGATAGTCAGATAATTTGGACTAATTTCCCCTACAAATCTTCTGGTGGTATAGCACAATTTGGGTGGTGTCACGATTCTGATATAACTGGATGATAAGCCCTAAGTCATTATAACAGAATGGATAGGATCCATCGAGTTTATCATGAGTACTGATTATTCAAACGCCTCAAGATGAGGTGATATTGGGTTATTGGGAAATCGCCTCAAATTAGGCGATTATGAGATTAATGAATGAAGAGTTGCCAGAACCAATGAGATATGGCGAATAAAATCACTAAGCCATAGAAGCGTTATCATCCAAAGTCGCTACAATATATATGAGATGAGATGATTGAGAAGAGGAGGTTGTTAGTAGTTTAGAGTGAGCGGAACAGCGAGAGTCCATTGTATTGATTATATTAGATAAAAAAGAGAGTTGTGTGAGCGAGTGCTCCATATTTATCTAAAATTTATTCTTTTGTCTCAAGGACAACAATCATCACATTGTTGGTCCTAATTGCTCAGTGAGTTAAACTCTGTGCAAAATCACTCGGCGTATCTCTTAAATACTGTTAATTTTATAACAGGTGGAATGAGGCCATCTCTGCTAATTGTGATTCTACGTTTGGGGATGAGAAATGGCTGTATTCACAAAGTGAGACAGTAACCAGGAACTGGATTATCTGGGCCATATTACTTGAGCCAATCTGGCTCAGATCATTTTAAGAAATTAATCCGCTGTCCTAATGATGTCCCCAACTACTTAATGTGATGGATTGGGGCCAGCCTGATCCTCACATTGACCTCATAAATATTGGTTCAAATTTGTGCAAAAACTCATAGGTTGGATTTGGAAAGTTGGACCAATCAGGAAAACCACTAGTAACAGAATTCATAGCAAGGATTTGGGGATTCTGGAATGAGGACTGATCTGGCTTATCAAATGACTGGTGTCTTAGATCATCTGAATTTTCGTTATGTGGGATATGAGACTTTCACGTGCAACAATTTGGATGTTAGTCTAGAGCTTAATCTAGGGTTTTGATAATTAAACTATTGAAAATGCTTAAAAATGAGGGAATGGCAACTGCAAATACAGTTTTGTTTTCTCAAAAGAAAAACAACAATAAAATTCAGATTTCTTGCTTTGAATTTAAATTTGTTTAAAAGAGGAATTTTGGTCATAATAACACAAACAATGAGCTCAGCAAGTGAATAGGCCAGAATTTGGCCTTGTTTGCGGCACTATCTTGGGGACATGCCTTACTGCTTGCTTGCATCATTGCCAAAACCTTAGTCTGAGAATGTGTTACAAATTCTGGATATGGTTCATGGGTGAGAGGGTGGTTCTCCATGGGATTATCAGTCATAACTTTAGTGACATGGTTGGTGCTGCCCAACTCATTTGTCACATATTGGCAAGAAACTGCGCATTACATAAAATTAAACTCAAATACATTTCTCTCTGTCTTGTGGGGGCCCCAGGAAGAAGTGGTGGTTACCAACAAAGAGGAATGGAACTGACATCTCTTGACCATGGTTATGGTAGGATTTTTTTGGAATTTTTGCTACACGAAGTGGGACAATTATGGGGGGCAACAACTCAGCAAACCATAGTGGTCAAGGTAAAACTTAAACCATTCACCAGTTGAGTGGCTTTATCCATGGGGTGTTGGATAAACTTCATCATGTAATGGTGTGGATCCGCTTTCAGGCACGGTTGGAACAGGAAACAGGGGAGAATCCCCTCTCGCACTCCAACTAGCCCAGGTGGTGGATGCATTACCCCCACAATTGGTGGGATGGTTCCAGGAACTCATCGAGGAACAGGAGAGCTTGCCTAATTCTATGGAGGAGTGTGTGGAGTTGGTTGACCTTGAGGCATGTCCAGATGAAGCAAAATATGAGGATGGTTGGCACTAATAACAGTCAGCCATGGTCATAGCTCTGTAGAGGAGTATGCGTGGGTCTTCCATCTGCTGGCAAAGGCAGCTCAGGTTACAGATTCCCAGTCCTCACGAATGTTCTGCCAGGGGTTTTAGGCAGATTTGCTGGCAGCCTTGGCAGCAGCAAAGGTCCAAGATACGCTGGGGGAGGAAGTGACTTTAGCGGTTTAAGTCAATTAACAATTAGCTCTAGCATGGGACTGGCGGGAGGAATCAATGTCACCAGGGAAGGGACAGTCCCTGGTAAGCGGCCATTCCAGTCAAGGGGGGTGGCACCCAGCCCCAAGAAACGTGGGAAATGTTTAAGGGGGAGGGCTCCAAGGGAATATGTCAAGTTTTCATCAGCCAATTCACAAATGAAAGACCCATCCAAAAATAAATTGCCTTCTTTACTTTATTCTTGACTGTTTATCCCCATAGAGTTGCATACGGACAGGGGAATGGAAAGGGCAATGGCCCTGATAGATACTGGGGTGGAAGAGAATTATGTTGAACTGAAATTGGCAGAGCGTTTGAAGCTGCAGGTTCAGGAAGGACCAGTGGTGGTTTATGCCAATGCCTCATGAAGGGCGCCATCGTGGCATGTATGCCCTTCAGTGAAGGTACAGCAGGCCCCATTTGGGTTTGGATGAAGTTTTGTGTGATCGAGAACCTGACCCACCCTGTAGTGTTTGGGATGCGGTGGTGGCATCAGTTCAAACCCCAAATCAATGTGCCTTCCAGTACCATAATCTTGTACCCAAGGAGGGGTCCACCGATGAACTAAAGCTGTTAGTGGGAAACCAGAAGTTAGATGAGCCTCAAACCCTAGGGGCCATGCAGGAAGAGGTCTTACCTGCAGAATACCAGTATTGTGTGGTTGTCTTTGGTCCAAAAAGGGATTCGCCGTTTTCCCCCACTGGGCTATTTGCATTCTCTTTCCATTTTAAGGAAGGGTCTGAAATTCCCCGTGGATGCCCAGTCTATCCATTAAATGAATGAGCCAAGGTCGCATTGGAAGACCACATGAGTTCAATGTTGAGCGGAGGGTTTGATTGTGCCATCAAAATCAGCTGAAGTATCTCCAGTGTTGCTAGTGCCCAAGGCAAGTGGATAGTTATGGCCATGTGTGGACTACTAGATGTTAAATGAGGTCACGGAACCAGATCTTTACCCAATGCCTCTAATGGAAGATATCTTGCCAATGGTCATGGGATGCAACATTTTCACTAAGCTGATTTGGCAGATGCATTCAACCAGGTATCTGTGAGGCTGGAGCAACAAAGCTATATGGCATTCAAGTGCCACCTTGGAATGTTCTAATACCGAGTTATGCCATTTGGGCTGCACAATGCCCTGGCAGTATTTCAACAAATGATTGACCAAGTACTCTGTCAGTTGAATCGCCAATGTTGTATCACTTATATGGATGACATCCTGGTGTTCTCACGTTCCAAGGAGGCTCATGTACAGGATGTGTGGGAGGTCCTGAAGGCATTGGCTGGGGCAGGATTATGGCTGAAGCTTTTTAAATGTGAGTTTAACCAGGAGTCGGTCAAGTTCCTAGGGATTGTGATATTTGGATTAGGCCTGGGGGTATGCCCAGATAAGATCCAGGCAGTGCGTGCATGAAAAGCTCCAACTGATCAGACAGGTGTGAGAAGTTTTCTGGGGACGGTAAATTTCCTCAGGCGGTTCATCAAGAATCTATTGAAGTTAGCCTTGCCACTTATGCGACTAACGCAGAATGTACCATCCATATGGGGGGAAAAAGAGGAGTGGGCATTCAACCTGATGAGAGAAAAGCTCATTTCAGCGCCAGTCCTTGCCCATCCAGATCCTGGAAAACCTTATGTGGTTGAAACAGACGCCTCAAAATTTGCAGTGGAAGAAGTACTAAAGAAGGGGGAAGACGGTTTGGAGCACCCAGTGTTTAATTTCAGCTGGAAAATTATTTCTGAAGAAATGAATTACTCAATATATGACAAAGAGCTACTGGCGGTGAAGCGATGTTGCAGGAGTGGCAGCACCACTTGTTGTACGCCCATCATTCTTAATAGTATGTACATACCATCAGGCACTGGAATATAACTGAGAGCCCAGGAAAATGAATCAGCGCCAAGCCCATTGGCACGTGAAGCTGACTCGATATGATTTCTGAGTGGAATACCATCCAGGAGCCGTTAACACCATAGCAGATTGGTTGAGCCAGGATGTGGGGCTAGCATATGAGAAGGCTGAGTTGAAGAAGTACACACAGCAACCATGTTCCAGGAAGACCAATCTGCATGATGGCGAGTGAGGAGGATGAACTGGAGAGGGAAATATGAAGAAAGCAAAGGAGGTCATCATTTGGGAAATGGTTATGGGCAGAAACAGCAGAGGGCCAGCAGCACAGCCTTCATCATACATATGGAAGAAAAAATGGAATGATATGTCATGACTCACGGATATGGGTTCTGAACCCATAAATGCAGTGGGAAGTGCTGCAGGCATCACATGACCACCACCCACTGGCAGAACATCCAGGGGTTGAAAAGATGATCAACTTGGTGTGACAAGTATTCATGAGCTGGACTGCAAAAGGATATAAAAATACGTGGAGTAGTGCTTGGTTTGTGCACGTTTGAAGCCCTCACAAAAGCAACCCGCAGGTAAGTTAGTCCCACTCCAACTTCTTAGTCAGCTGTGGGGGTCAGTCAGTGTGGATTTTATTACAGGGTTACCTAAGATCTAGGGGAAGGATGCGATAATGGTTGTTGTTAATTGGTTAACAAAATATTCCAAGTTTTTCTCATGTACCTCAAAACTCTCAGCCAAGGATACTGCAAGGGTTTTTATTAGTGAGATATTCATCCATCATGGCCTACTGGTACAGATCATTTCATATCACGGTCCCCAAATTTGTATCAAAATTCTGGTCAAGTCTTCTCAGTAATTTAAAGATTCGCCCGTGTAGGGCTTTGGCTTACCATCCCCAGTCCGATGGGTAAACAAAGAGGGTAAACCAGATATTAGAGAAATACCTCCAATGCTATATCTCAAATCAGCAGGATGATTGGGTTACCTGGATTAGAATCGCTCAGTTTGCTTACAATAA
Organism: Massospora cicadina; assembly: GCA_022478985.1. Taxonomy (NCBI): domain Eukaryota; kingdom Fungi; phylum Entomophthoromycota; class Entomophthoromycetes; order Entomophthorales; family Entomophthoraceae; genus Massospora; species Massospora cicadina. The sequence continues at coordinate 1,233 of JAKSZP010001065.1, read as the reverse complement.
CCATCACCAATTGTTGACAGAAATGTCAACATTTTTTGCTAATTATGTATCCAATCCAGCGTTGGATGGGGGATCAAACAGTGGAGTATGCCAGGGGGCAGACAAATTCTCCTGAAGAATGACCAAGATTGTAAGGAAATTGTGAAACAACCTGGAGCATGCCACAGCGCGGCAAAAATGGTATGTGGATTAACAAAGAGTGCCAGACCCATCATTTTCTACAGGGGATTGGGTATTGGTTGTGGCAAAGAATTATGTGGTACCAGCGAAGAGCCATAAACTCATACCTAAGTTCTTAGGCCCATATAGGGTGATCTGAGTTGTTAACAAGGTGACATTTGAATTGGACCTCCCAGAATTGTTGAAGGCCAATCCAGTTAGCCATTGTTCACAACTTCGAGGATTCCAAGGGTGGGGACCAGAGCAGCCTGGGCCACTGAACCCATAGGAGGAGAACAACCAGGAATATGATGTCAAGCAAGTCCTAATGTCATGGTTGGATGACTTCTTAGTAGGAACTGATGCTAAAGACAAGGCTGGGCGACAGGATGCCCAGAAGGTGAAACTTCAGGCTCTTCCTGACCTAAAACACACCTTAGATCAACGCTGGGTGCAAGCCAAGCATGCCCAGGTTGATACTAATGGGGTGCAAAACGCCCAGCCTCTTATCTCGGCCCAGGCCCTAAAACAAACGATTTATGTTATAAACAAAGACGGTTTGATTTGGTTGATTGGAGAGCAAGGGTTCAAGTCCCGCTCAAGTTATGAAATTTTAAGCTTGGGTAAAATAAGGCTTCAATCGATTACTCAAGTGAAGACACTTTCAGGGTATTTTACCAAAATGGACGGAAGCGTCTGTTTATTGGAGCGTCAAGGCTTGGGCGCACTTCTGCAGAACCTGAATTTCCCCGGCCCACTTTAAATATGTTTTTATGACTAACATTCCTTGTTGGTCGACTTTTTTAAATAAATTTACCCGTTATTTTACGTTTTTTACCAATGGTTCCTTAGGCGAACTTGGTGGTGGACCTCTTTGGAGAGGTCTCCAACTATGTGGGCCACTACCTCTTATCACAATTTACCCAAATCCCAGGTGCTCCCTTGGGCCGCCCAGGTCCCCTCCAGATTGAGGCACCCAAGATCCCTGACGCCAAATTGCACTTGATTATGGACTCCCCTTTGGGGCCCACTCAAGCTGTAATGTTTCTGACTCACCTGGTACTTTATGTTGCG
>JAKSZP010001064.1:0-12904 GCA_022478985.1 Massospora cicadina | reverse complement strand
TTCTATTCAATTTCAGGCATAACTTCCCAACATAATTGGGGAACTTCTTCAGAGGCTAGTTTTGATACAAGCTTTGGATTTGACGCTTCCAGCTTGTCGACACTTCTCCAAAGTTGGGATTCAGATAGGACTAGAAAAGATATAAATATATTTTTTATTAGATGGTTACTAGTAGATAATCAGTCATTAGGCCAGGCGCTGGTATTTATACCTCTAGGGCATCTCATGGCCACATTTGAGCACAAAGGTTCAACAGATATTCTATCACCTCAGTTTGGCCCTTGAACTGATATGACTGAGACCTATTCTTAGGTTTATTAGTGGAAAAATACTCTCAAAATCAGGAGTATTTCAGGGACAAAAATTGTGATAAATACATGCAAAATTATCCTAGGATCTTCTGGATTTGAGTTTTGTCATACTACAGACAAAATACACCTTCTGTGTAATTCTTGCATTGATTAAAGTAGATGAAGTACCATTAATGGGACGTCAGCAGGCCTCTCTCTCAATAGCACTAGGTACTAGCTTTTGGGCAGGCCATGTGCGAGTGCTATTGTGCCAATTATGCAGATTAACATATGATTTTGACCCTAGGGAGGGAAATTGATTATTTATAGTTCATCTGATTGTCCATGGGACTTTTAAACGTTAGCTTTGGGTTGTTCTGAACAATTTTGTACTCCAGTTGTTGGATATTGTTCCCAGTAATTGGGACCAATTGCCAAGGTTTGATGCAGAGATAATTGGCCATAATGTACAAGTGTATTTGGCCAGAACTTTTTGATAAAGTACTAATTAAATTTGAAGTTGAGATATTTGGTCCAAGCCATGTAATTGCAATAGGCTTTGAGGTGAGAGTTAAAGTATTAGCTCGAGCATTGGAAGGGTAATCAGCCTGATTTGATGGTTATAAAAAGGTTTATTTTTTACTCAACCACCAGAATCTGACAGTAGCCCTTAGTCCTCTCCTCTTCTGCTGGTTCAGAAGAAGGATGACATCCACCAGGTGCTGATGGACTACCAGTGACACAACTCCATCACAAATAAGGACAGTTATCCACTGCCCCAGATTGATAATTACCTCCATCTGCTCATTGGGCTATAGTACCTTTCTGAAATGGACCTTGCCAGCGGATATTAAAAAATGAGCTCACTCCAAAAAGATCAAGCCAAGCGCACTCTTATAGCTAACAAGGAATTATCAAACCCATAAGGATGCCTCAAAGCCTCTGTAACGCCCCAGCCACTTTCTAACGGGCCATGAATGGGATGCTTGGGGAATTGAAGCTGTTGTGCGTCTGTCTACCTATATGACATTACTTTCTCACAAACCTTTAGTGAACACATCAATTATTTTCAGAAAAAAGTTTTAATTGGCTTTGGAAGGCTTTTATAAAGATTTGAGCTTCAAAAAGCTCTTACTTCTGGTTGGAAATGGAGTTTCTGGGGCATAAAGTTTCAAAGGATGGCATTCAGCCTATACCTAACAAAGTCAAAGCCATCAAAAGAATGTTGCGCTCCAGAGCCTAAGGGATATCTGGGTGTTCCTAGGCATGATGGGTTATTACTATCAGTTTAACCTTGTTTGCCAACCTAGCAGAGCCACTATTTTACCTCCTACAGAATGTGCCATTTGAATGGCGGCCTGAACAAGAACAAGATTTTAATGACTTGAGAACTGCTATATATACTAAACTCATTCTAGTCCACCTGCAGTTTGACCAACTCTTCTTGTTGTTTATGTATACAAGCGATGTTGCTGTCTAGACTACCCTAGTGCAGCATAATGAAAATCAGGTTTAACATCCCATGGCCTAATTTAGTAAGACACTTAGTAAAGCCAAAAGGAACTACAGCGTTACCAAAAGAGACTTCCTGGCTGACTTGCTTGCTATCAAACATTTTTGGCCTTATTCTATGGTACCCACTTTACCATTGTTACCAACCATTCCTTGCTCCGGTGGCTCCAGCAATTGAAGGACCTAGATGGCTGTTTATCCAAATGAGCCTTACGACTGCAGAGCTATAATTACCATTGTCCATCATGTGGGAGCAATTCACCAAACGCTAACAGCCTATCCAGGATGCTGGTACTAGAAGCTTTGACCCCCATGGAGGACTGGCTGTAAGATCTGATAGGTTGACCTGAGCAATGGGAGTTAGAAACTCCTGAGGTCTAAGCTGTGCTCCAAAGAATGACCTGAGACAAAGTTTAATGACGGGCTGCTCTAAAAAAGGATCAATAAGAAATGGCTCCCTTATGTCCGCCCTTCTTCCCAAACCAATGTTATTCTAGAGGGCCATTCTACTGTGGGACATGGGAAGTTAAGAAGAATAATGAATGGCTGAAGTCATGATGTCACTGAGACCAGATGGTAGAGATCATGCAAGAGGTCTTAGCGGCGTGTATGACTTGCTGATCCCAAAACTGAGCCAATACTTGATTTTATTTTTTATTTATTTGAGGATGGCCGACCAGGGGACAGACACATCCAATATGTAGGGAAGAGGAAAACGGAAAACAGAAGAGGGAAGAGAGTACAAAACAAAGGAACTCAGAAGATACGACTTGGCACACTTGGGTGTGGCTAGGAGCCACAGGTGGTGGATGACTAGACCTTAAGTGGCATGGCAGCTCAGAGGCTAGTAGGGTGTACCGCCTATGAAGACTGTGAGGTTTTCAATGTCATAACGAATGAACCAGATTGGAATCCAGTTGCCCATCCATTTCTTCCATTTGTGTTGGAGTGATCCGAACAGCCAGGCTGGAAGTGGTCAGCCAAATGGCTGTGGAACCTGACGATGGCTTGGTTGAAATTGTGGAGGATCCCGTTGAAAGCGTCGAGGGTAATTGTGTGAATGGACCATATTGCAATGCTTACAATTAGAGCCCTTAGCGTCTGAGGGATAGGCGAGGCCATGTTGAGTGCCAGGATATCGCGGGATAGTCAGAATTCAGCTGTATGTGATTGTTGAAACAAGTGCATCACGTTGGTCCAGATATGTGCGGATGGCGGGCACTCTTCCAGGCGGTGTGATAGTGTGTTTGGTTCGCCACAGATGGCGCATGTCTTGAACATTGAGAAAGTATGGTTGGCTGTTCTAAACGTATGGCGCATGTATCGCCACACTGTGGAGCACACTTGTGGGGATAAGAGGGGGCAGGTGATGAGGTCCCACACCTGCTTTTGGGTGCGCAAATCATATGGGACGTCTTGGTGGTCTAGGTAGTCAATCCGGGAAAGAGGAAAGGGTGGTAGTGGGGCAGGCGCGTTAGCCACCGTTTGTCCCCTGTGGAGCTGCACATAATAGTTTGAGGGTGAATGTATTCTGATTGCTGTGCATAGGAGAAGCTCCAATCTCCTTGTCTTAGGTTGTACAGGATGCGTTTGAAATACCAGTTGGTGTTGTGCGGTCCAGTGGCGGTTGGATGTGTTGCAAGGTATTTCATCAGAGTTGCAGGGTTGGAGGGGGACCTCAGATGTAGTGCCCTTGCGAAGTTGGTTTGGGCTGCCTTAGCCCAGTGGGGGGATGGTGAGTTGGGTGACGTTATGAGAGTAACCCATGAGCCAAGGATTTGCGTTGCTCTTTCCACGAAGTTGAGCAGCCCCATCCCGCCTTTCCTCCGTGGGCCGTACTGGTCCCCAGCCTGACAGGTGCGCGGTAACCAGACTATAGCCAGTTCTGCAGGAGCTTGTAGACTGCGTTGGTAAAGTAGGCGGAGAAGGGAACCGCGTGGGCAACAAACCATAACTTTGAAAAGATCAGGGAGTTGGCTTAGACAACTCTTCTGGTTAAACTATCTTTACTCCTCCGCATACATGTCATTCTTTTTGTGATGTTGTCCAAAATGTTGGTTTTGATGGTGTCAAGTGCATATCCACCAGCTTCGAGCCATATGCCCAGATGACGGACTGGGTTGGTGGTGGGGTGGTGTGCAAAGGGTAAAAACAGTGGTTTTACTGGCTTGGATCGTTGTTGTGTGGTTGGTTGGTTTGTGTGGTGGTGGGAGGGTGAGGCCCAATTCGAATTGAATTTGCCCATAACAATTACCTCTGTTTTCTGTTTGTTCAGCATGGCGTTACGCACTGACTCATACTGGTGAATAATGCGCTCAATAGCCCTGGAATCCCTGTTGCCTGAGACTCCAACAACGCAGTCGTCAGCTAAGGCGAGCATTTTGGTTGGTAGTTGTCCCTCCAACCTGATTCCAGTGAGCTTTGAGTTTGCAATGCGGAGGAGAGGGTCAAGGGTAAAATTGTATAGTAGGGGGCTAAGCGGGTCACCTTGTTTAAGGCCCCTTTGGGGGGGGGTGATGGTGTCGTTTAGGAAACCTGGGCCTCTGATTGCAAACCTGGCTGAGCGCGTTAGGAGGAGCGCCCAGTTTTTATAAAGTGGGGTGGTAGGTTGAAAGCCTTTAGACACTGTTCTAGGTAACCCCAGTGCACTCAGTTGTATGCTTTCTTTTGGTCCAGGAAAGCAAGGGCGCCTGTGGGGTTAGCTTGGCAGATGTTGGCAATTGTGTGGATGTTATCCCAAATTGAGCGATTTGGGATGAAGCCAAACTGATGGGGGAGAGGGCTGTCTGAGCAATGCAACCCAGACGTTTAACTAAGATTTTAGTTAGTATTTTGGTGTCAGTATTGGTGAGAGCAATTGGACGCCAGTTGTTTAGGTCTGCCTGGTCTCCTTTTTTGAAGAGTGTGACCACATATGCATCTTGGCCGCCAGGTAGAAGATGTGTCTTCCAGGCACTTATTCATAGTTGCCAGTAGTATTGGTGCGATATATTCAAAATATTTTTTGAAAGATTCATATGGTAGGCCATCAGGCCCAGGGCACTTATTGTGCGAGATTGATCTTATTACCTCCCATAGTTCATCTTTAGTGATGGGTGCTACAAGGTCTGGTTGACCAGCTATAGTGTCAATATTAGCGGATGATAAAAAATTTTCAATTTCTCTAGGTGATGTGAAATCCGCTATGTACAGGTCAGTGTAAAATTGGTGTAATTCAGCCAATAATTCAGATGGTGTGGATGCCAGTGTGTCATCTGCTCGGCGGACCTGTGTGCAAGTCACTAAAGTTGAAATTGGTTTAAGACGGCGGAAAAATTGGGCCATGTGAGTTTCTCCAGATAAAATGTATTTTGATTTGTAGCATACTTTGGTGTAATGCTGGTGTTTTCTAAGGGAGTTTACCTGTGTGGATAGCTGGAACCACAGGTGGCCCCATTGGAGGGTGTATCCCTCATGAGGTGTGTTGTTTTCTAAGTGTGGAAGCTGTCTGATAGCCTTGTTGATTGTCATGGACATCGCTGCTGTTTTTCTGGAGCTCAGGTGGCAGGCTTTCTTGGTTGAGAGAGCTTAAATTTCCCACTCGGCAATAGGGTTCCTGTTGGGTGGTTATCTTTCTTGCTGTGTTGTTAGCACCATCTCGATCCAAAGTTTAAGCTCTGGAAGATGAATGGTGCTCAGGTGAACTCTGTGTTAGGTTGGTGGCTTTTAGTATTTTTCTAAGGATGATAATGCTATTGAGGCCATCCGGTGGTCAGAGAAAGGGATAATTGTTGTTGTAAGATCTGATACCCAGTGATGGAAGTCTATAGGGGCGAGCATCAGGTCAATCCAGGTCATTGAGACCAGCTAGTTATTGTTGTGGTGGGGCCTCGTCATGTTGGCCAGAGCGGGGGCTTGTTTGGGAATGGTGTCATATAGGCCCAGCGTTGCCTTTTGTATGCATAGTTTTGTGTGGCCGCGGGGTATAGCCTTAGACTTGGGCCAGCGGTTGGTAATGGTGTTAAGCCAGCAGTTGAAATCTCCCGCAAAAAATGTTGCTTCAGGGAAAGGGATTGAGAGGATATTGGAGAAAATTTTTTGGCAGTCATTTGGATCATTTGGGGCATACACGCATGCCACGGCGAAATTTACTCCATTCCACTCAAGATACACTAGAAGCAGCCATCCCTCCAGGTGGGAGGATGTGCTTCGGATATTTACTGGAGGGTCATGATTTGTTTGAATTACCACCCCACAGTGGTATGTCCAAAAGGATTTGGCCAGAAGGAGATGGTTGACCATGACTCCTCCTCCCCCGGTGGACAGCGGGGTTCTTGGATGGCCAAGATGTCCACGGGGATATTGTGCAGGAAAGCCATTTTTTTGGCCTGGGACTTGGGGGCCTTGGCTCCCGCAATATTGAGCGTCCCTATGTTGATTGTGGTAGTCCGCACATCAGGAACGCTGGGTTGACCCACTGAGGTCACCCAGTTCCTTATCACAGGTCATACTGCAAGTATGGGGCCAATTAGCCAGATTGGTTCCAGTGTGTTGGTCGGCGGTCTTAGTACTGGTTTTGTTCAGTTTCTTCTGGCTCAAATTACTCCGTGGAGTTTGGGTCTGGCGTGGGTTGGCTTGTGCCCCATCAGAAAAAAGCTTTCCGCCACTTGCCTGTGGGTTTGATGGGCAGAAACTAGGAGTTGGGGTGATTGGGTTTTGTGCATGAGTGTTGTCACATTGTGATTGGCTGAAATGGTCTTCCATATCATCGCTGATTACACGTGTTTGGCTGGGAGGATCCACAGTGGTGCAAGGTGGATTTGCTCCCACTTGGTTGGAGGTGTTTGATTGGTTGTGTCCAAAAAATTCATCGTTTTGGTTGCATTGGGTTATATGTGGGAGATCTAATTGGTTATTCCACTGCGCTGCCATGGCATCCACCTGAATCTGTTCCGGGGAAATTGTGGTGCAGGTTTTGGGTCTCAGCAGAACTCGCAGCCTGCTTGCGGGCAGTCTGTGCATGATGGCGGTCCTTGCATGAAATGGGCTCAACCAAAGCAACATCAGCTCTTTTGCCCCAATAGAAGGCGAAAGTGGAGTCCTTAATTTTGCCAAAAGTTGGGCTTGTTTCATCCATATTGTCCTCACAAAATTCCGGTGCTTCAATCCCACACTTGATGGGGCATGCATGGTCTTTGTAGCCTATAGCTGAGCAGAATTCGCAGATAGGTGGGGTGTGTTCTGGTGTGATGTGGAAGGGGCGAGATATGCTGCCATTGGGGAGGTTGATGGTTGCTGTGTGGGGAATGAGGGTGATATCCTCTACCACGTCCTGATCAGGTTCTATAATGGCTACTGCCTTCCCTGTACACAGGTGGGGCAGGAGGGGGAATTTCTCAAGTTCAAACTGTTTGACTATGCCATAACCTTTGAGGCCCCTGCGGAGCTCATCCACAAGGATATCACGGTGCATGGTGCTCAGGAGTTGGTCAAATATGATGAATAGGTCATTTTCCTTATTCCATCATGTGTGCATCGTGCGGATGGTGCATTCTTTGTTGTTAATCTTTACAGAGAATACAATTTTCGCTGCTTCCGCTGCTTCTTCCATGGACATGAACCTGACATCCACCCATCCTCTATGTAAATTTTTATAATTTACTGAGACGGTGTTTAGGAAAGTCGCAGAGAAGGCCTCCCCAATTTTTCCCACAATTTTAGGGAAGTATCGCCAACCATAATTCTAAGGCTGTGCTCAAGGGAGGACAGGGGTTGGGAGTGTTCTATTTTGGTATATGCGCCCATTTTTTGCAGAAATTGCAAACTCCAGGTGCGGCGCTGTACTCACCCTTTTTGGTGGGAGGGTGTGTCAACGTTCCACTGGGGCATATTTCCCCGGTGGGTTGGGAGGGCTTCAGGCCTTTTGCGATGGCCACTTTCGCCCAACTGGTGTTGTTGCAGACAAATTTGCTCATATTCCTGGTTGATTGTCAATATTGGAGAAATTGTGTAGAATCATGTTACTAAAAGTGATAGTAACGGGAAAGAAAGGCTTCCCAATCCTTGATTTTAACACTTGGTTGTCACCCTGATATGGACCTTCAATGTTATTAGCATTTTTGTGGTGAGCCCTCTTCCCACTGGGTTGCATGGCCATAAGTTATTCTCCTAGCTGTGGACTGTCTAACCAAGTGGGGTAAAGAAATTTTGGTCCCAGCTGCCACCACCAAAGCTACAGCCCTCTCTCTTATCTAATTCTTTTTTTGCCCAGCATGGGTGCTCCCAAACCTTATTTTTAGACAACAGGTTGAATTTCACCTAACAGGTAGTACAGAAAGTTACCTCGCTATTTGGAACTAACTAGAGTTTGCCGCCCCTTATCACCCATCAACTAATGGGGGTAGAACGCACTAATGGAACTCTTATCTCCATCTTACATAATATGGTCACCTCAGGTCCTGCTCGCTGAAACCACCAACTGTCCAGAGCTTTGCTTGTCTATAGGATAAGCTACCACAGAGTCATCAAGATGTCTTCAACTGAAGCCCTGAATGGGCGTGCTCCCCAGCAAAAAGTTTTATTTAGTCATCACTTGAGACCTCCACGCCTTAGAACTCTGAGTTGACTATAAGGGTCTTAGCCAATAAAATTGTCTGACTTCAAGCTCTAGCCACACAAGGCATTGTAACCACTACAGGAAGAGAGACATCCTGACTTAATCTTGACTGACTTTCCTTACTAAATTTCCAATTGGGTGACCATGTTCTCTTCTATCACCCTTGACCTGGAAGGCAACAGAAAAAAGCTCAACGTTCTTTGGCCCAGACCTTATAAGGTTATTCATAAGGTGAATTCAGAGTACTCCATTGCCAACGTCACCCAAGGGACTGTGGTAATAGTGTGCATGGCCAGTTCCTTCATCCCTATACCCCCTTACAACAAGATCTTGAGGTGGCGTTGTTGGGATTCAAGATGAAAAAAAATAAAAATCTCTACTTTCAAATTTAGCCGCAGTGAATTGACTTTCAAGCTTGTTTGATGGAGCCTTATCTCAATGACAACAAACCCAAATTCAATCAGGAATCCACACGCATTTGAGAACTGATGGAGATGACTTAAGGAATCTCATTTCCACTTTCTGAATTGCAAGAGGTGTGGCATCAACCGCTCCAGTCATGTGGGCAACAAAAGACAATGAGGGCGCCGCTCAGGCGGTCAATCTGGGAGGCCATGATAGATCCTGAGTGGATGGGGCCACAAAGATTCTTGAGACACTGTGTCCCTATGCACCCTATAAATATTTATGAATTTTAATCTAATAAAGCAATCTATATTTAGTCCATCTTTACGTTTTACAACATCTCTACTGTTACTCAGCCTTGAGCCCACTTTTGAACCTTGACAACATTCTATAGAACTATATCACTGACACTGAGCATAGCTGCATCTTCAGAAATTATCTCTAATCTCAGACCAGAACTTGTCTATCATAGCTAAAAATTGATGTCATTGTTCTTTGTATTATTATCCATTTTCACAATATTCATAAGAGATTTGGAGACGTTAGTTTTAAGGTCAAGGTCCATTTATTCAGCTATTCAAGTCTTCACTCCTGTAATTATACCACTTTCTGTAAAAAGCCTAATTGCGAATATAATTTATTTTTGGAATTTGACACTACAAATTTGTCTCTTTTGAGTTGTTTGATGCTCTGCTACTTCACCACCAAGAATTAATCTAACCTTTGTAGTCGGTGGTCATAATCAATTAAGGTTTCTGTGATATTAATAAACTTGTGGTCCACATTCTCAAAGGTTTGGTCATTAGAGCTTCCCATGAGATGAGCTTCTTGGTTTGCTGCTTCAATGGTCGCATGCCACTATACTTCTGCTCATAGATAATTTATGACCTGACATTATTGTTTGTTTTATATTGGTGACCCATTGAAACGCCCCTTATCTGACCATCGCTATAAAGAATAAATGAACTAGGTTGCCATTCAGCTAATTAGCCAGCTCATATATATATTAATGGCCACTATTTGTCTGGCATTGGTTATATTAGACAACTTCATATATCTCTTGGAATCTTCATATAATATTTCCACTGTTAGTGTCCATTGTTTATTTCTGAGATTCCATGAAATCTTTCTCCTCACCAATTTCTATGTGAAGATGGGCCATGGTTCTTTGGGAATGTCATATTAAAGGGTTTATGTACTTTGAGACCATATTGATGATCTGTTTCTGGGTCATGTCCTTCTAGATCATGATGAAGATAGATATCTTCTAGAAAAGGCAGTAGTTTTTAGAATATGTTACTGTTGCTTAAAATTTAGCACATCATCAGTTTTGAATCATTGTTATCTTTTGCAGTTAGCCAGTTTAATGATTAACTATTACATGACCTCCTCAACTTGTGCACTAGATATATTGTCCATGCAGGGCATAGATTGAATATTAATGAACTGGCAGGGATTAGCTTCATGGGGGGATGTCAGCTTCTCTGTGGTTCAAGTGCTCAGTTAGAATTAACCCAGATTTGGTTCCCTCAGATCCATAGGCTCATATGAGTACTTGTTGACGAAGCTATTGATGGAGAGGTTAAGTTATTTGCCTATAGTTATATTGGATTTTTAGTTCTATAAGACTCAACGCCTCTATACTGAATGCCATATTATTAAAGCTGTCATAAAGGCATTGTCTGTTATGCATATATATTATAGGCTATCTCACAAATTATTTGTGATATCTCTTTATAATGACTAATTGATGAGCTTGAGGCTCATACAATCTTTGAGATACCAGTAGTAAGATAGATTATTACAACTATTCTGTAATAAACTGCACTATTTATTGGATTTTCAGAAAACTCAAGTCTTATAATATTTGTTGTTCAACCATGGCCATAATATGTAGCATAGGTATAGTCGTATTTGCCCTTTATAAACTTTTTGTCACACAATTTGATATTCCAGGATATCTGAGGTCCAAAAGTAGTGTACTAGCCTTTTAGATATTCTTTGTCAGCCCCATATACATGGGGTTAAGTTGCCACTTCCTGATGTTTTATATTGACCCCAACTTGGAACCTAGTCACAACTGGAAAATCTCTGGATTATTGTGAAAAACCAGCTGATTTTCGCTCACTGGTGCTTCACACCAGCTGGTTTCCACAAATATTTTTAATAAATTTAAAAAAAGAAAGTGCTATAAAAATTGGGTTTTTATGGGTTTTATTATGAGCGTGATAAGGGGAAAATGATACTCCTCAACCTCCAACTATCTAGTATTTGAAGTAATTTTGAAGGCTGAGGGGGAATTTGGGAATAAGTTTGGAATAGCCTGCATGAGTCTAAATTAGGAAATATGCAGGAATAGCATATCATGACTCAGGAACTTGCATCAGGGCAGCGGAGTGAAGGAAGAGGAATTCTGACTGGCCCAAATGTACCTGTGAGGTAACATCTTTATAAACTTGAGCCAATCACCACCTAAGAAAATTCTTATACCTTAGGGGACCCCCACCAAGCCTATAAAAGGGGGGGGGTCCCTGTGCAGGTGCATTGAGGGACTTTGTTGGGGTCAGAGGAGTGCCTTCCAATTCTTCCCCAAATTCCATGGTGAGGTCAGAGTAATCTGACCAGCTGATTTTATTAGTGCCCGTACAGGTTTTGAACTGGTGTTTCCCCAATTAACAGGGTTCCACTGAGAATTGGCCAGGGACTTTTGGCCAATTTCCTCAACTTTTTTATTATTAACTTTAATAAATGAGCTCTTAACGACATTGGAATATCACAAATGGCTGACATTTCCCTTTTTTAGCGGAACTTGACCTACAGCATTATTATATTTTGTCTGCAAAGGTAAATGTCTGACAATTATTCTCAGCGTTTTGATGCATTTATTTATGGTATAGTGTAATCGGCAAGGCTCAAGTCAGATATATGTGATTATGGACAGCAACATTGAATTAAATTATATAAGTAATTTCTATATCAAATCATCTAGTCAGTGACATTAGAAGCCTAGTCTATAGAAAAATCAATTATTTAAGTTATTACAAATGCAGTGACAAAGCTAGTTGATTCTCCCTTAAAGTGAATAGTTAATGAAATTACTTATAATAATTTTTATGTATATTATGCTTTCTCAATACTAAAAAGTTACCATCTGTTTAGATATAATAGTGAAACTAATAGAAACAGCAGACAATTAATATTTATTTAACATCTGTTTGAATTATAGTTTAGTTTGTAAGCTAAACCTTATACAACTGGTCAGTAAGGAGTGTGAATATTAATCTTTGAGTTAGCTTTAGATAATAAGTCCAATTCTAGAACTCAAATTCTTATAGATTTAAGGTTGAAATTTATTTATTTATTTGTTAATACTTTAATTATTTAAATGAGGTGTACTAACTTGTGAAACAGCATTTTTAATGAGAAAATAGGAGTATAAAAAGGAAATCAGGATAAAATCTTGGTAAACCTCCACATGCAGCATCCTGATAGGCAAGAACTCTATGAACTGCCTAGTTATCTGCTACCTTGATTTGGGGCATTAGTGCACAACTCCAACACAGTCATAAATCGTCTCCTACCAAAGTTCATCTACCAGGATAAAACTTTAGAGGCAGTGGTCATTGAGTCCATACTATCAACAAGCACCCTCCATTAAACTTTTTGATATCAATCCCAGTATTTAATTCACTATTCATCTATATAACTAACTTGATCTGTGCTGATTCTAACGCCTAGAGCATATGACCAGCAGGAAGTTATATTTTAGTCATAGTAGTAATTAAACTTATAGTCTTTAACATTTTAATTCAAAAATATTCTTAGAGCCGTTGCATGCCATTTAGATTAATCAAACTAAAAATCTCTTAGTGCTGCCACATGGAAGGCATTATCAATGCAGATGGGTACTTTGTATCTGATCAAATCTAAAATTTCAAATTTTAATTATACTGTTAATTCTTGGCGTTTGGGCTCGATTCCACTGAGTTGGTTTTGCACAGGGTATGAGCCACTGAGCAACCAAATTGGACAATATGAGGATCACCAACTTATAATAAAACTTAATAATATATCTCTCCACACAAGCTAATATATGCTATTT
>JAKSZP010001063.1:0-12951 GCA_022478985.1 Massospora cicadina | reverse complement strand
CCTGCAAAAGAGTGTGCCTTTCTTGAGAGGCGGCCTGAACAAAAGAGGATTTTGATGAGTTGAGGATTGCTCTTTGCACTAAACCCATTTTAGCTCATCTTCATTTTTATAAACCTTTATTGCTATCCTCAGATGCAAGTAATGTCGCCATTGGGGCCGTCCTAGCCCAGCACAATAAAAATAGGTTGATCATATAGTAGCTTATTTCAGCAAGACCTTGAGCAAGGCTGAATGGAACTTTAGAATTAATAAATGTATATGCCTGGCTGTCTTTTTGCAATCAAACACATCCAATATCTATCTCTAAGACACTCAATTCACCATTGTTACTAATCATTCCGTACTTCAATGGATGCAGCAAATGAAAAAAAACTAAATATCAGGTAGATAGATGGGCCCTAAGGCTGCAGAGCTACAATTTCACTATTGTCCATAATGTAGGACCAATTTACCATGATGTCGATAATCTCTCTAGGATGCTAGTACTGACTGCATTTGCTCCTGAGGAGGACTGACTGTATGATCTAATTGGCTGGCCATAATACTGGGAGTTAGAACTCTAAAAATCCAAGCTGAACTTTAAAAATTAACTTAAGATACTCAGATTCAGGAAGTAATACTATAAAAGAGGATCAATAAGAAATGGCTTCCCTATATTTGTCCTTCTTCTCAACCCAGCGTTATCATAGAAGGGCATGTGACAATGGGATATGGGGCAGTAAAGAAGACTCACAAGTGCTAAAGAAATTGTTTTACTGAGACCAGATAAAGAAACCATCAAAGAGGTCCTGAAATTTTGTGACATGCCGGTCCCAAGATCAAGCCAGTGCCTGATATCAGCACTCTTTCATTGCCCCATCCAGGTCCTTTCAGTGTCATTAGCATTGATGTGGTAGGTCCTCTTCCCACAGGATTGCATGTCCATAAATATATCCTCTTAGCCATAGATCATTTGACCAAATGAGTCAAAGCTATTTCTGTCCCCACTGCCACAGAAAATTCCATTGCTCTTTTTCTTATTTGATCCATTTTCACCAATCATGGATGTTCAAAAACTTTACTTTTGAATGTGGGTTAATTTCACCTTGCAGGTAGTCCAAGAATAACTTTGCTTTTTTAAATAGCCTTCAATTTCACAACCTCTTACAACCTATCAAACAATGGGTGGTGGAACGTGCTATTGTAACCCCTGTCTTTATTTTTAAAAGATGGCCGCCTCTGACCCCACTTGCTGGAATTGTTATCTAACCAACGCTTTGATTGCTACTCAAATAAGCTACCATCAGATCACCAAGAGGTCACCCTTCATAATCCTATATGGGTGTTCCACGTTTACCAAGTAGCATTCAGTCCCTTCAAAGTATCTCAATAACTGAGAACTCTGATTTAATTTATGAGGGCCTTAGACAGTAAAATTGTCTGCTTTAAGGTCTAGACACAAGGCATTGTCACCACCACAGAAAGGGAGACATCCTGATTCAATTTTGGCTGACCCTCTTTATCAATCTTTAAATCTAAGTGACCTCATTCTCTTTTATCACCAATGACCTGGAGTTTGACCGGACAAACTTGACGTTCTTTGGTCCAGACCTTATAAGGTCATTCATAAGGTGAACTTGGAGTACTCCATTGCTGACGTCAATCAAGGAACAAAGTAAATTGAGTATATGGATGATTGATTAGGCCCTATACCCCCTCTGATAGGATCTTGAGGGGGGGCGTTTTTGGGATTCAAATATTAAGCGAGTCTAAATCCCTACTCCAAAATTGAGTCTTAGTAGGTTGACTCTCAAACCAGTGCAAATAGAACATTAAACTGAAGGCATTAATATGTGATAAAATCAAGAAGCATCACGTGCACGAGAATCAATGAAGACACCTTTGGGAATCCCATCCCTGCTTCCTGAATCTTGAGATGCACAGCCCCTACCTCTGGGGTCACGAGGATGATACAGAACAATGTGGGTGCTGACAAGGCGATCAATCTGGAAGGCAGTAAAAGATCCTGATCATATTGGGCCACAAAGGTCTCAAGGCACCACGTCCCCACACGCCCTAAAAAATCGATGCTTTTCACCTTAATAAGGTAGTCTTTATTCACCCCAAATTTTTATTTTTGACCTCTCTGCTAGTTTACAGCTTTGAGCTCATTTTTGAACTTTAGCATCAGTCAAGAGAACTGTTACACTGAGAATGGTATCTTAATTTTCCAGGAAACTCCCCAGAGCCAAATGCTCCTGGGCGATATATAAAAAATAGCTGCCGTTGCCAGATTGATGATGCATTGTCAATATTTTCTGCAGGGAGAAAAGTACATGGTGACCATACACACAGACCACAAGTTACTGATATATTACTGCAAACCTCAAATACTAGAACAGTTTCAAACTAGGACTCACCACAACTTAGTCAACTTTGATTTTAAGTATGGGTTTTCTTGTGGACTGACTCACATACTACCAGATATACTGAGTAGAAGCCTGTCTGCCAGATCCGATCCTATGGAGGATGCAGAATTGTTAATAGTAATTCCCCTGGAAAAAGTCTTGGCTGAACCACCGATGGAGGCAGCTCCCATCTCCACTATTACAACCTCTTCAACTTCCAAAATCTCACCCATCCAGCTTACAGTTGTGACATCTTGATTTCAAAGCTTCCACTTAGCCTCATAACCCCAAACCAATCCCAAATGTCAACTCCAAGGATTACCTCCTAGATGCTGTACTAAAACGCTCTGAAAGAACCCTGGAAGGACAGGCAAAAGGGATAAGATACAGTCAGTAAAGTCTGTTGAACTTTTTATATATGACCAAATCATCCAAAGTGGAATAGTAAAGCTTTAATATATTTTAATAAGTTTGGTGCATTTGTTTTCCAGTCTATAAAGTAGCCTTTATGAAGAATATTAATTAGCAGTCTATTGCTCAGCAATGGTTACTGACTAAAAGATTCTTGTAATTCACCAAAGAATGTAATCCTATGATTGGTTGCAATTAATAAATTATTGAGTATCAACCCCAACAATGCTTTTAGTAAATTTGATGATGGCTGAATATCTAATAAACGAATACCTACTGTGAATCATTTGGGCCAAGGCAAAAAATGATTAGGGGCATTTACAGAACTAACAAATCGTTTTTATACTTGTTTTGGCGGTAATCTGTAGGAGTAACTAGGCAACGCGGCCTCTAGGAAAATTATTAATTGGTTCCTGATACCAATAGATGGCCGCTGTCATGTAAAGGTTGCCCTAAAGGGGTTTACTAAGGAGATAGAACCCACTATGGCAAAAGTTAACCCTAAGGATTACAAATTTTTGGAGAATGATTAAATACTCTTATCTGCGTCAGCCCAAAAGTTGAGCTTCAATCACCCTATAAAAGCCCCTAGAATTCTTAATAAAAGATAGAATTTAACAGCTAAATATTTATCTTATTTTTACTTCAAAATCAAAGATTTGAAGGGAATAGTTTCTCTTGTTATTTTCCAAGCAAACTGTAAGAGCATAACTGGGCGCGGTCAGAACCACTTATAAAGAGTATATGACTGGCTAGTTGTCTTCATTTAACTAGTTATCCTCTTTATTATTACAACAAGTCTGTACATGTGCAGTAAACTTACTAATATAGTTTACATTTCGTGCTCACTATAGGGGTAGTTAAGTCTTGCTGAAGTATGACTCTTGTCCTTCATCCAAGTTGAAGTTTAGAAGTTATAGAAGGGGTTGGAGAGCGTTAACCAGAACACCCTAATGTCAGCAACTCAGTATGATATAACCAAAGTGGAGTAATAAATTGTCAAGGCAGAAGAATAAACTAAATTTGTCAAAAAAGCTGATAATGAATTATGTGGAAAAATCTCTAAATTAGGAGCAGAAATACATTAAATTTGTTAGAGACCTGTAAAAAATTAAGGTCACAACTGAAGCAGAACCTGGTCGAAATCATTTGATATGGGAGAATCATGGACTACTCTTGAATCAAGTATATGAAGTAAAACCCATAAATGTACTTGTGTTCAGTCAGAAACTGATATGGGTGACCATGACTTAAATGAGGAAGAAATTGGCGTGGAAAGCGTGCAACCCACCTAAAATATGCCTAGTGCTCTTGCTGCCATCTGGTGATTACCCTGGATAACGCTCCAACTGGCGCTAAAATAGAAGAACGCATTACTCATCCTGAAATTAAGCTTAAAGTGATTAAAGAACTTCGGGATAATTCAGATTTGCCAACGTTCCATTGTGAAAATAACCTGATATTCTTCAGATTACAAAATGGCGATGTTCAGATACAGCAATTGCCAAAAGCTGTTATGGTGATTGATTGCTTTGATAATGATTGCCAGAATTTTGTGTTACCTCATTTGGAGGGAGATAGCTAATCATATAGCGAGGCAAAGAACGCATTTATGAAGGAATTTGGTAGCCTCAAATAGAAGTTTGACCAAAAAAAGTTCATGTGTTAAAATTACAAAAATATGAAACTGTGGGAGCATTTATTAATAAATTCTATCAGGAGGCACAAGTTTTGTATAGATCCAATGCAATAAGTGATTTTGACACTTGCATCACAATGCAAACAGAACTTTGACCTTACTGAGATTTACACCAGTCCATTGTTTCAGCGTTGACCAACAACTCTACCACCTCTCATGTAAAGGAGTATTTGAAATTTGTTTGTCACAATCTCCTCTGAACCAAATCAAAGCTTTAAACCTAAACGAGCCTTTACCCCATATTTGGCAAAGAACCCTGAACTGAAAAAGAATTTTGATAATCATACAGGGAAGACCCTGAAGGACAAAAATGGTTTAGTAATAAGCCGCGCATAACTTGTAACAAATGTGTAATTATAAGTCATTACACTTCTCATTATTGCTGAAGCAAGAAAACAAAGGATCAGGTGAACCTTGCCCAGGTTAAAAAAGGATACCAATAAGAGTCAGGAAAAGGCCCTGCGGTCTAGATGAAGATTAATCTAATTCTGCAGGTTGCCTAGTTCCACCGGATAAGCTCCAGTAAATCAACATCTCTGGCCTGTTAATTGATAAACTTGTTTTTATTTTTTTTCTTTCAGAGTATGTCCACAAATCTTGATGTGATAACTTAAGCAAAACAAGATTGATTGATCCTGAGATTATATCAGAGGTTACTTGACCCTACAATAAACAATTATTGGAAAAAACCAAAAATGCTGATGATGAGGAAGATTTGCTAAACAAAATTGGAAGTCGTTAATGCAGCAATTCCTATTGCTACTATTAACATATAAATTTCTGTTATATCCTCCCAAATTATTGATACTCTGTATTTAGCAACTGATGCTTCTATACATTTAGTAGCTAATATTACACATTACTCTAAGTGTACCTATGCTGACATGTTGGTTAACTGAGTAGATATGAGGAGTATCAATACTGGAACCATTATCAATATCATTTCTACCAAACAGTTAAAATGTATGAAAGAATTTTCCAGTTATGGCACACCAAAAAACAGTATGGGACAGCTGGGCCTACCCTATTGCTTCCTGTGGGGCTTATATTGCCCTATCCCTTCGTTTTGGGTCCTCAGTCATGTCCAAGCCAGAAATTGTCTTACCTAATCATTATTATGATATCTCATCAGCACTGAATTAATGCAAAAATATGGAGTAAAATGAGTTTTTAAGGAAAATACTCTGATATTCCTGGGTCAGAATTTGTGTTGATTTACCATCAAAAGGGTGATTCTCCCCTTATCAGAAATAATAACTTATAAACTTGGTGTATAAAGATGGCATCATTCATGTCAATTATAATTTAGTTGGAAATAAATACAGCCATTAATAAACTTCATGTGCAAGAAACAAGGGATTCCAATCCAGGTGAAAAATGAATTGATCATTCTGCTTGGAATGCATGAAATAGTCAATAATGGAATGATTTTGGAAATCTTAGAGCAACTATATGTCAAGACTGAGGCTCCTTGGCAAAGATCATAAATTTAACTTTAAGTAGATCCAAGAATTCTAATTAATGGTCATGAAGAAATTCATTCCTTAATAGCTATTCTGGGAAAAACTTTAATTGAAATCAAGTGAAATCAAATTATTGCATTTTCCCAGATGATTCCAATAATAGAACTCCGTTTTTTCATAATTTGGCGATCTAAATGAAATTGGGTTACCAGGAGAATCTGTTGGAAGTATTCATATGTTAATTTTGTTTGGTAACAATAAACTGGATTTATAAATGAAAAACAAACTGAAATAGTAGTATATTTGTTTAATAACAAAATTATTTTTGAACTAAATGACAATGATTTAGGGTGCATGGAAACAATGATATACATAATTGACACTGGAAAACTAAAGGAATTAGAATGAGGACTATTCAGAGATCCTGAGCAGCTGAAGCATTGTTTGCCAAGGAAATAGAGAATTTGTTAGAGTATGGGTTTCTTGTGTCTTCGTCTAGCCCACGGGCTAGCCCAATAATGATCATAAGAAGAAAGTTGGGTTAAACAGAGTTTTAATTAACTATTGCCCTCTAAAAACCACAAAGAAGGATCTTATCTTTTTACAAGAATTTATGATGCATTGGATTGTTTAAGTGGGGAGAAAACCTTTTGGCAAAGGACCTATTATCAGGATATTGGCAGATCAATAAAAACAGAGTACCAGGAGAACTGGCCATAGTAACGGCACTGGGACTTTATCAGATATAAGGATGGCTCAAGGCTTGTGTAATGCACCTGCAACTTTTCAATGGGCTATGCATATGATCTTGTATGACTTTAAGCTATCCTGTGTTTTAGTCTATCTAGATGACATCATTATATTTAGTTAAACGTTCACAAATTACTTGCAACACTTATAGGAAGTGTTCAAAACTGGTCTTAGCCAATTTAAAAATCAAGCCCCATAAATTTCACTTCTTTAAGAGAGAGCTAGAATATTTGGGCTTCTTTATAAACGCAGATGAATTGCAACATCAAAATTATAAGTTTGAAGCAATTGAACGTAAGTCATTGCTGAAGAGCATTTTCAATGTTCAAGTCTTATTGGGATTGATCAGATATTGAATAAAATAATTAGGTTTTTGCAAAAAAGTGGATTTTTTATTCTATATGCTTATAGATAAAAAAGGTATGAATGGAAGAGAAGGTGAAAGGGACATTATTGTGTTAAAAAGTTACTTGAAGATAAGTCTGAAACTAAAATTTTGAATTTCACTTGGCCATTTTTTATACAGTCAGATGATTACCTATGGTGATAGTGGCCATACTTAGTCAAGTCTACAAACACGAGAAGAAGCATTGGTGTCTTATGTTAGCTATACCTTAACAAAGGATGAAAGATACTATACAATATTAAAGCGCAAATGATTTGCAGTTATTAAGCTTGCAAGCAAATTCGCGTTTATATTCATGGAATTCATTTCAAGGTAATAACTAATCATGTAAATCTTCATTGTTTGCATAACTTAATAGAACCTGAGGTTAGTCTAGCACGATGGAACTTAAAATTTCTGGCCTATTATTATTACTTAGTCACTGCTCTGAGGATAGAAGCTAAACGCCAATGGATTATCCAGACTTCTTGCAATTTTCTGCAGTACAAGATTGTGCTAATGACCTATCTGTGTGAGTGATTAAAGAAAAATTGGAAAACTAGACATCAGAAGTTCATATCACGTTACAATAAGCCATGGAAGTAACAGAACAGAATAATGACAATTACTAAGCTATTGAACAAGAGACTTATGTTTCCAAAACCTCTGATATAATTAAAATAATCTGTGCCGCTCTTATAGTTTTTGCCTTGATGACCTCAAGAAAACTTTAGAACACATTTGCCATTACTAATATTATGGAATCGTTGAACTATGATGTGTCAGATTTTCTTTCCTGTAGCGTGGAGTTCCAACTCCATATGTTCACAAAAATGTGGCTGGATTACATTTAGTGCGACCAGGGTTTACATGGCATATGGTGTCCATAGATGTTATCAACTTCTAAGTATGAGCTCTAAAGAAATGTAATATATTGTTATCACAGTTAATCACCTTACAAGGTAGGTTGAGACTAATGCTATAATTTGAATTGATGCCTTAAGTACCATGAAATTTACCCTGGATCAAGTGGTATATCAGCACGGCTGCCATCAGGTCATCCTGAGCAATAATGGAACAAATTATACTTCCTTTGTCATACCCCAATTAATGAACTGATGGAGATCAAAGGGTCTTTTATCAAGCCCATATTAGCCAGAGACATATGGAATTGTTGAATGAGTAAACGCTACCTTAGCTACTATGCTACGGAATCTTGTTGCAGGGAAAACGTCTACTTGGCTTACATAAATAAGTTCAGTGAAGTTCGCCTATAGTATCAGCTATCATTCAGCAACTTGGGAGAACATCTTTAATTGCTCTATGTAAGGAAAGCAGCACTAACGCCAGTATTATAATCAACCTTAGAATTAGCATCAGGGATGAATCATGAGCAATAATTAAACTGATTAGCCAGCAGAATGATTGTTTTACAAAACAAATCTGATAAAATCTTAGTAAAAGGATTTAGGCCAAGGATTACAATGATAAAAATTGACCAGCCATCAAAAAGATTTAAAGTCAAAGATAAAGTACCTGCTGTGATACTCATGGTTTTGGCCACTGAAATAATATGGATGCCTTATAAACAGGGCCATTAAAAGCAACTTTAAGATTGGCAATGGACGCATACATGATCAAAAATATATTTGATAGTTGTATAGTTAACTGAGTTTATAGTAAATTATAAAGAATTAATAATCTAAATATAATAAAAATATTTTCTATTATTTAATTGAGGCAAGCTGATCAGGGGACGGACAATACCAAAACAGAAATTCCAAAACTAAATCAACTAAAACAGAACTGAATGCCCTAAACGAGCAGTGATAAATGCAAAAGAAATGAGAAAACAACCTGCCAGGTGGCACAGCGGTGAGCCGCCTATCTCTCCATGGTGGAGGGGGAGGAAGGATCAGGCGAATTATCAATTTCAATTTCAGCAATGAAGAGGCGGACCAATGCTGATAGCAAAGGGGTTGGAGCATCCGCAGGATGAGGGTTGAGGAAGATTATATACTCGTTAAACCTGAGAATTTGGTCCTGAATCATAGCCTCCATGAGTTTAGCCATGTGGTGTCCAGCTTTGATGTGGGCATTGGGAAGTTGGGTGAATTTTGTGATGTTGGCTCTGGTTATACATGTGTATGAGGAAATTTCTACCAGTTCAGCGACATGTTTGGCAGCATTGGTGGCAGTTTCAACTAGGCGTTTGATTTCCTCTTTTGCAACTACAGGAAATCAGGGGGAACTGGGTGATGTGTATCCCTTGTTTAAATTCAGCGACATATTTTGCCATGGCTTCATAAATATGGCAATTTTTGGGTGAGACCACCGCGGCCTCAGCAAGCTGGTGGTCACTTTGGTATAGGATAGCTTTGGTTTTGGGGACATATTGTTTGGGCGGGAGTGGGGCATCAAAGTCTGAATTCATAAAAGGTTCTAAAATGATTGGTTTAGCCAAAGGTGGGACAATTTCACCAGATTTGGACACTTCATCCAATAAATCCCAGCTATTTTGGTTGACTTGGATTGATTTGAAGATAGGTGGCTGTGGTTGGGTAGGTTTTGGGGCGGGAAAATTTTTGGATTGATTTTGGGTCCAAACTTGCTCTCAATTGGTTGGCATGTGTGGAAATTGGCCGGCTTGGATTTGGGTTGCTAGATGTTGCTGTTGGTTCATTGAACGCACAACCTGGGGGGTGGGAGCAGCCAAAGTCCCCAATCAAACGCTGTTGTTGTGGCCTCCTGAGTGTGGTTGGAAGTATTTTCAGAATTTAAATTGTATCAACATGCTTTTTTTGGTATAATCCAATTTGTGGCAGAGGGGGAAAATCATGCGACTGTTGTCAGTGTGAGCCCAAAAGAAATGGTCAGGTGTGGATGAGATATAGGTTTTCAGTGGGATGAGCTGGGCCATATTTAGCTGGTGGGGTAATGGTGGACATTGCCTGAGGTGCTGCTAGGCGCTCAGCACCGATTGGGACAAGGAATTGGAGGATGGGGTTTGTGCCATAAGTGGACAGCTCTGACATTAACTCCTCATATAGAGTTTGAGGGGAAGGTGGGAGGGAAGGTTTGTTAAGGTCACCACAAGTGTGGTATCATTGAGGGAGACGAGCTTGGGTTGTGGTAATGGAAGTGTTTTTGTAAATCAAGGGCGTTGCTGCTGCTGCAGCTGTGTCCTCTTCCGCAGGGAAGCCAATATCAAAAAGCCCATATAAGGGCGGAAATTGATAAAACCCACTGGAGTGAAGGTGGACGTTGCTAACTCAATAATTGCTCTGTCAGCATAAGGGAAGAGACATCCATAGTTGACTCAGAGGCAAAAGCAGATATTGGATCAAGGTAGGGATAGGGGGTGGGTACGGGTTGAGTAGACTCATATGAGGTGCAATGTTAAATCCCTTAGAGAGATTAAGCGGCCAGTTGTATTAAGAGGACTGGATGAGCCCATCTGCATGAATTTGCCTGCTGGGCGGTAAACGCTAGCAGGTGGAGCACCACTGCCTCACACTGGGGCAGCATGTGGTGGATCCACAGACATAAATGGAAAACTGATGTGGTATAGGTGGTGATGGAAAATAATGGTTACTTTTTATCAAAATTTCTTGAACTGATGTTGAGTGGAAAGAAAGTGATAAAATATGATAAAGTAATTATGATAATAGTATTTTAATAATAAGGAAAAAAATAAAAAACATAATAAAATTAAATAAAATGAATAAAATGAATAAAAATAAATAAAAAAGCAACTAAAAAATAAAAGATAAAAAGAAGTATATTTGAATAATTTTATCAGAAAGACTCCACTTGGAAATGATTTCATCTTTGATGCCCCTTGAGGAGGTTGTATGACAATTGAAAATAATAAGTTGTTGAAATTGATCTGAAAGTAAATACATGTGAGGGCTAAACCAACCCAGAACAAAGATCTTTGGATGTGAGGCAATCTTTGGTATAAAGCAACTATGGGAAGAGAGATCAAAATGTCTGAACTTGCTAAATGCAATATCCCAGATTGAGGAGTAAAACAGCAATAAAGGAAGAGGCAATCAGAAAATAATCAAGTTTAATCCCCATTTTGCACATGCGTTGGAAGTTGTGTCTTGAGTGCTTGCTAAGGGTTCATTTAGTATGTTTGACATATGGGCTGGCGTGGTGCAAGGGACACAGGCGGGTGGTTGGCAAACTATGCCTCCAATCAGGGCCATCAAAGGGAGATTGGTGTTACGCTCTGGATATGAGGTAGTCATGCAATGAGTGAACTGCATTTTAAAGGTGACAGCTGCGAGATTCCTAAAATTGGAAGCAAAAAGGACAATGAAAGTTGGGAGGGGTCCAGAAGCTTTATGGTCAACTACTTAGGGCTTGACCAGCGAAATGAAGAGCTTAGACTATTATATTATGGTCTAAATTACGCTCAATATTGATAGGGTAAGAGTTTCAGCAAGGACCTCAAAAACTTTTCTTTTGAGGTCTTCATAAGGAAGTGTGAAGTGTTTGCAATTCCTATTAGTTAAATTAGTCAAAAGGACCACTGGCTCATAATATTGGCCTAACTAAAACAGAAACTCCAGAAGTAAATCTGCAATAAAGAGAAAGAACTATTTATACTAGAAAATATGGATTCATCTGGCTCAGTGATGATTGTTGGATTAACCAAGAATGGAGATAAATCTAGTAAAGAGTCAAAGTTCAATTTATAAATATGTGTAAGAGGAAGAAATGCCTGTAACTCTTTTTTGAGAGTAGTCACTACTGTTTCTCTTATGGTAATTGGAACTGTTAATAAGTAATTTAGTGGGTGGACTAAACAAATCTTCTTGCCCAGTGGCATAGGATCTGATAGGGCCATATATGATTTACTTTAAGCGCATGTCACATCACTCAGAAAAGGTTGGCCCTGTTTCAGAAAGGGTGTACACATAACGTTGGTATAGGGAGTTATTAGAAGAACTCAGCATATGAGCTGAATGTAATTTGGACAAGCTAGGAAATGTGTTAATAAATTTTATATATGCCCACTTTATCCAGCTCAGATTAGATTAAGCTCTAATTCATCCTAACTATTTTGGTTCATCTTTTCCCATTTATAAATTAAGCTTTGTAAAAATTTCAATTGACATTCTATTGCTTGGCGATGGTTACCAAAAAAGGATTACTTTTAATTCAACAAATATGTAAATCTGATGATTGGTTGCAATAAATGACTTATAAGAAATCACCCCCAAAGATTTTAATATGTAAAACATTGCTAGCTGTCAGATATCAGGATATTGGACAAGATGAGAAGAATAATGATTAACAATTCCCACAATAGAACCAATGCCTAGACCTGAAAAAAGGAAAAAGATACCTAAACTAATCACACGGAGATTTTGATAGTCAGTAAGGCTCAAGCTGGTACCAAGAAAAGTCAGTTAGATCAATTTGAGACTAAGATACCCAAAAATGTAAATTTGCCTAATTGAAATGAAAAATCGTTAGAAAATCAGGTGACTATTCCTTAGTGGCACATGAGGTAGTAAATCAAGATGAACATGTAAAAGGGTAAAAATCAAGAACCTTATTGATGATTGACCTAAGTGATACCAAGTCTCATCTGACTTGGTACAATCAACATACATCTTTTTTCCTATCAAAAAATATGCTACAAAGGCATTATACCATCCAAAGTGCATCACCTGACCAAGAGCCTCATATCCAATTTCCCCCTTTATTGTTTTTATTAATCATTTTACTTTTATTGTTATTGTTGTTAAGTATGACACATAAAACCCCATTTTTTACTACAATAAAATCACAGCATTGATTCAATATCTCGATTTTGTGTAATTGACTTCAATAAGTCCA
>JAKSZP010001062.1:0-12977 GCA_022478985.1 Massospora cicadina | reverse complement strand
ACTACAACCACTTCAGATAAGGAGGAAATCACGCAGGAACTACACCGCTTCTACTCCAGCCTCTTCCATGCCACCCAGGTGGACCCATCGGACATCCAAGACTTCCTGTGGTGGGCTCCAGAGCCGCCCATTGACCCACGGGCTGATGAGGCTCTACTGGCGCTTTATTTCCATCCAGGAGGTGATGGAAACCCCTTCTGCAATCCCAAGGCTTAAAGCCCCAGGCCCGACAGGAATACCCTTTGAGGTGTACCTTCTGGAACCTGCAGTGATAGCCAGAACCCTCCGCGACCTCTTCGCTGCACTCTTGGTGAATGGCGAGGTCCTCCCCGACTCCAGAGGCTCAATCGACCCTCATTCACAAGAAGTCAGACCGTGAGAACCTGGCGAACTGGCGCCCCAGAGCGTTGATCAACACAGACCACAAGCTCTTCACGAAGCTTCTGGCCAACCGCATCACCAAATGGGTGTCACCTCGCCTCTCCCCATCCCAGTGCGGTTTTATTCCGGGGAGGTCGTTATGGGACAACTATAATGACCTTCACGTGACTTTGACTGCTAAATCTCGTAAGGTGAATGGCTTTGTGGCTCTCCTGGATATGGAGAAAGCATATGATCGAGTAGCCTGTAAGTATATTGATGCTTCCCTGGCCCGCTTCCATCTCCCACCCGCAGCTAGGTGCTGGATATCAGCGCTCTATGACCAGCTCCACATCAGAGTCCTGGCGCCAATGGGTTTTACAGTGGCAGTACCAGTTGGACAAGGTCTCCGGCAAGGGGACCCCCTGAGCCCTATCCTTTTTAACATCACCCTTGACCCCCTCTTGGCCTCCTTACAGGACAAGCTAACAGGGATTCTGGTCCCAGGTAAAGCCCCCACACGCACCATGGCATTTGCAGATGACACTGCCATTGCATTTGGCTGCCCTGGGGATGTTGCCCTCGCCGCTGTGACCATTGAGAGGTACACCAAGGCGTCCAACGCCATGGTCAACACCTCCAAGACAACAGTTGTGCAGGTCGGCTCCCCCCACCTTCCCCCACCATTTGGTATTGAACCTGAGCGCGGTACCTTCCGTCACTTGGGCGTTCTCACCAACCAACAAGGAGTTGCGCTAAAAGACAATGAGGACTTGCTCCTTGCAGCAGTTAACTCCAGGATTGCCAGCTGGAACCGGCGGCACATCACCCCCCAGGGTCGAGCTCTGATGGCCAATGTGTTCCTTCTCTCCAAAGTCTGGTTCCTAGCGCACGTCTGCCCATTCACAGATGCCTTTTATACGAGGCTCAATGTACTCCTCCGCTGTTGGATCTGGGGCTCAAACCATCCACCAATGGCCCTCTCAACCATTGCCCGACCCTGCAATGAAGGGGGCCTAGGGCTTCTGGACACGCGATCCCATGCCACCACAATCTTCCTGAAGATCCTATGGCCGATTGTCTGCTGGGACGCGACCCCCATGCCCCAATGGGCGCCCGCCCTCCGCCAGTCAGTGTCAGCAGCTCTAGGTCTTCCTAGAGCATCTCTGACCTCATTAGGGGAGTGGCTCACAAACCACCCAGGCCATCGCCTAAACCATCCTCATCCCCATACTGGAACCAGGCTCTCCTTGCCCTGAAACGAGTAGGCGCGCGGATCCACCATGCCTTCCCATACATAAGGGAAGGCCCTGGCCTCAGCCCACGTCGCCATGCAATTGTGCACAATGGACAAGTTGTCACAACTCGCCTCAACCCCCAAGATCGTCCTCCCATCCGCCCAAGACTCCTTGAGCTCCTCCCTCCCTCCGTGAGATTTGACCTTAAGGAATTGTGGAAGGACGTCTATCACCCCATCCTGTCAACAAAGGTGTCCAACACCTTATGGAGGGTGCTCCACTGTTCATACAGGACAGGGGACCGGACTGGCCCTACCTTCCAGCACCGAAGCTGCCCCCGCTGTGTGGAGCCTATTGACTCCCACCTCCATCGTTTTTTCACCTGTCCAGGTGTCGCCGCATTTTGGCTAAAGGCCCGCGCGCTCCTCCATGCTCAGCCCTGGTCTGGACACCCTGTGCAAGACCTCATGTTTGAGCAGACATTGCCTGGTTGCCACCGACCCCTCCGTGTCCTCGCCTATGCCACAGCCATCTGGACCATCCATAACTCCTTCCTTCATGCTGCCTTTGACCAGCAGGTGTGGACCCTTCCACACATGATCACCCACTTTCAGGTACACTTTGAGATGGCCCTGAAGGTCTGCACTATGTCGCCAACCCTCCCCCGCTCAGTTGTCACTGCAGCATGGCTCTGGCGCGCAAACCCCCCTCCCTTTCTCGATGCCTCCTCCCTCCCCTTCCCTCGCCTCAGGCTCTTAGGAGCCCAGGCGTAATTCAATAAACATCGATGAATCCCCCCTTGGGTTGAGACCATCTAGTACTAAAAAAAAAAGTCACCCTGCATGACTAGAGGGACAGCTACCCTTCTTGGACCCTTTTAAGGAGAAAGGGAATACCATCTAGTCAAGGCAGAGGGGATGCTCTCCCAGACTTACATTACACATACCTTTTGCTAAAGAGGGCAACACCACCAAGGAATTTATTGAGAGCCATATTTTTGTGGGCTTTAGGTAAATTGATCGCCATCAAAGCAGAAATCTTTAGGGGAGGACGAGGAGCTTCTTGGTGGGAGGCATGGAAAGCCTTGACCAGATCCAAGCAGATTGCGCAATTGCAGGCTCTTATCCAACTATTCTCGTAGGCCAGATAGCCTTTCCAAGCAATGAGATATTGAACCAATTGTTGAGATTTTTGGGAAGCCAGGATGCCCTCTACTTCAGCCTCCTTCGCATCCTCAATTGCAATAGGATCTTCATCTGAGGGGATCTCCTTTAAACAGGAATAACTGAGACACGTGGAAGACTGAGTGTTGTTTTCAGTGAGGTGGTGATTTCAACCAGAAAGCGCCATTACCCAAACCTTTCTCCACAAAATGGGAACCAAGCGTTTGCCTGCAAACTTATGTGAGGGCACCTGCATCTGCAAATGTTGCGTGTTGGGCATGACATGTGAACTGACCTTTATTTTGTGAGCCAGGGGCCTTTTCTGATCTTCAAACCACTTGTAGTCGCTTATAGCCTTATTGAGATGCTCTCAAACTAAGGACTGCGTTGTTCAGATATGTTGGGAATGATCAGCGGCGGCTGGTACCTCTGGGTAATGGCACGGACCAACTGAGAATGAGGGGTTGTACCCCTAGGTCACTTCATATGGAAGACTCCAGTAGAGGCGTGAGTTCTGTAATTATATGAAAACTGAGCGAGGAGAGAGATCATCAGACCAGGTATCCTGAACAGCAGCCGCATAGCAGGGCAGGTGCTGTTCAAGGATGTGATTAACCCTTTTAGTTTGGCCATTATATTGGTGTGGTATGCAGTGGAGTGGCAGGGCGTAATCTTCAATATTACCAAGAGCTCATTCCAGAACTGTGCCGTGAACTGGGACCCCTGGTAGCTAAGAATCTCCTGTGGAAGTAAAACATTAGAAACACATGTCTCATGGAAAGATGAGCAGTTTCCTCAGAAGTGATAGTGTCGAGGAACAAGTGATAAAATGGTGAAACATGTGAAGCAGTCAATAACACCATCATTACCATAAACCCACTGGAACAGGGAAGTTTAACGATGAAGTCCATGAAAATCAAAGTCCATGGACCCTCTGCATGTTGTATGGGATGAAGAAGGCCATTACGTCAGACTGGTATGACTTGGCCTGCGCACAAGTTACACAAATTTGAAATCCATGCTGGAACATCTCTTGACAAGACTGCCTAATTATAGTTACGCTTGATCAAGTCAAGTCACTTCTTATTCACTGGATGGCTGACTGCGAGAGAATTGTGGTGAGCCTTAATCACTTTGGCTCTAAGGAGGGGAGGAACCCAAACCCTTGACCAAAATTGAATGAGAGCCTCACCAGAGAATACAATGAATGTTTTGACGTAGGGAGGGACAACTGTTCCAAAAGGTCCACCTCTTCAGCACAGGCCTTTTGCACTGCCAATACTTGGGAAATTAGGGTGCATCCGGAGCTAAGTCCACTGTCAAAACCACAGGAGGGACAATGGATAAGATTTGGGTTGGAGTGATGAAAGTGAACAGATCTGCCTCATCTGAGTCTATAGGGAAATGTGCGGGGTTATGACTTATAAGTCTGGAAGAAAATTCAACGATCCTTTTAAAAATCATATTTGAAGTTAAAGCTGCACAGATCCTGGTAGGTTCAGGCCTGCCGGTGTGCCAACTTCTGTGTTTAGTGGAAGTAAAGGAGGGCTTGATGATCCATTCGCACTGTTAACTTGTGATGAGCGCCCTGCAAAAGATACCACCAGAGGGTCAAGGCCCACGCCACAGATGCCAGCTCCTTATTGTAGATGACCAGGACTGTTTAATAGGAGAGAACTTGCGGGAAAAAAGGAAACTGGGTGTTCCAACACCTCATGCTCCTGAGGCAATACAGCCCCAACCACAACAGATGATGCATTGTATGTTATGACATGGGGTTTGGAGGGGTCCGCATATTTTAGGATGGGGGGTGTTATAAATTCAGTGGCTTCGTCAAAATAAGCTGTAAGGTTTTTGCACAGGGTCAATCCCATTGAGCAATAGAATGGGCGATATGGAGATCGTTGGTCCTCAGAAAATACTTAAATAAATAAATATAATAATATGGAGAAATTGCCCAAATATCACTTCTTTATTTTACGCAATATATTCAGAAGATTCTTGCCACTCCGCTCTCTCAATTCTACTAACAATCCTAATCATTCAATTCTCTGGTATTACTTATATCTCAGCAACTTAAGTTGATATTAACCCTTTTTCTTAGACTATTTGTTCCAACACATTCTTATTGGTTACGGCAAAGTTCATCATTATTAAATTACAATTACCTTAATTCAAGGCAATTTACCAAATATTTGTCATACATTGACATCTCATAATCGCCTTATTTGTAAGCAATCTAATAACCATCCATTTGAAACCAATACCACCTCATCCTAAGGCGCTCTAATAATTGTTGTTGGACATTTGCCCTCCTAGCTTCAAGATAAGAATGTTTTGGGTCAAAATCGTCCAAAAGGGGGAAATGTTGGACATTTACAAGTTTGCAATAATGAGAAGAGTGAACTAATGTATAATAAAATTTTATCAGCCAAAAGACCCTGGTCAATTTTTGGTGGAACCCCACAAATTGGGATAACACTAATTCAAAAACCTCATGGGCAAATAACATGAAATCAAGCAGTCATATTACTCCAACCACACAGCGGACTTTGGGGCGTCCATTGGATGGTTAACCCCCAGCCACAACCAATTCCATTTAAGCACCTAAGTGGGACCACCCCCAATTATAGGCTTGGCGAGGGTCCCCCAAGTTGCAATTATTTTATCAACTGGGTATTGGCTGAACTTTTATTAAATTGTTACCTCACAGTTACATCTTGCCAAATAATAACTGCTTTTCTATCATTCAGCCCAAGTGAATAATAACTTTTCTTACTCGTTGCAAACACTTTTGCAACCTATTCAATTCAAGACTAAATCTAGTTTGATAATCTCATAAGAGGGATTAGTCTGCGCCCATGTCTGGGAGCAGTTGGGCAAGCAAGGCAAGAGGAGCAGGCGGAAGGCCCGCGGCCTCTAACGTTCAAAAATGCCCCAGAGAATCCGGTGGAATAGAAAAAAATCTAAAAAAACCGGCGGTCACAATTTCCCTGGAGATACTCATGTGGCAAGCACGATGCAACCAGTACATCAATACGCCACATTCCCAGCCACTTTTGTCGGTGGAATTCGGAGTCCATGTGTATCTGGACATCCAAAAAACGGCCCTATGGGAAAAATTTTGTGAAGATGTACACAAAATTTTCCTGACCGCGGTGTACGTTGCACCTCACTCCATGTCGTGTGGTTGGCTGGACCTAGGTTTTGAAAGCAAAATAGCAGCAGACGAGGCTGCAGCAGTGCGCATAGTGGTTGACCTCCCCAAAGGGCAATGGGTCGTGGAAACTAAACGCACCAGATGGACAAAATAAAACCAAATTTTCCTCACGTTTGACTTTTTGCCTACTATGGTAAAACGTGACATTTTGGAGCAACACCTGAAAGATGGTCTCGCCATATATGGCGAAATACAATCTTTTGAAATGCAACGTTTCACGCTGATGCCACACCTGTGCACCAGCAAAGCCATCGCAGTTCTGACCCCAACTGAGGAGATCGAAGGACCTAACCCAGATCCCGCACTCCACCTTTATTGACATCGCAGGGCACACCACCCACCCATTCTGGGTAACCGTGGACAGCGCGCCCCCCATTTGCACCCACTGTGACACGTTCGGCCATAAGGCACATGTGTGCCCCATTAAAGAGGGCGTTACATTCCAAGAGCACCCCTCAGCGGCCATGGCCAGCGAGGAGGCGCACTACGAACCAACCGCAAGCACCAAAGAGGCTTTCCCGTGGGGAGCACAAGGCTGCTACCTATTGGTAAAGCCCATCTCCCCACAGGAGCGGAAGAAGGCCAAGCAGGCCCATAGGACCGCGGCCAAGGAAGCGGCCAAGGTCACCACCACCATCCCACACTCACAACGCCAGGAGGACATGGAGACCTTCGCGGTGGAAGCAACTTGGGAATCCATCACCCAATCAGATTGGGAGGCCCAAGCCAAACGGGCCACTCAATCTGAGGATCTGATGGGAGATTCGATCTCACCCAATCGCTGCACCCAAGCCCCAGTTGAAACCGACTTGGGACCTATCCCAACCGAAAATTTTTTTTGCCCCACTCGACGGTGCACTGAACTTATCCGCACTGCAAAAAATTCGTCCAACGTTGGGAAAACAAAAAGTGAAGGCCAAAGCCAATGCAACTCTTTCCACAAAAATTAACAAAAACCCCAATAGCGTTACTGCTAATACCCGCACTGCTGTGAAAGCCCGTGGGGACCTGGAAGAGGCTGGTGGGCCAGGGGGCCCACCCCCTCGCACCTAAGGTGTGATGGGGGAAACCTTCACTCTAGGGATGCTGAATATCGCCGGACTCAAGGCCTCCCCATCCCGGGCTAGGAAACTGAGTTTTTTACAAAATAATTTACCCGTGGATATCCTGGCCATCCAGGAAACCCACTGTCCATGAGGTTCCGAGGATGCTTGGAAAACAATGCTCCTACCATCCCTATCCTTTTGGTCGAAGCACTGTGGGGTACTAATTCAGAAAAACAATTTTTTCAAATTTACATCTTCAGAAACATTCCTAAATGACTGAGTGCTCGTTGTCACCTTCTCATGTGCTGATGTTGCACACACAATCATCAACATTTACGCCCCAAACGGTGCACAAGAGCATCAGGAATTTTTCTCATCGGTCAAATCCCTCCCGCTACCCCCCAATTCTTTCCTAATTGGCAACATGAACTGTTGGCTAACCTCACCAATGGACCGGTGGCCACCCTCACCCCACGCCCCACAGGGTCACGTAGAACTACGCATCTTAAAAGCCACCCTTGGGTTAATGGATGCGCTGCCATGACATGCCCCACTGCTCGAATACATGATGCGTCCCCACATCCACAATGGCCAATTAAGGTCCATGACCCGCATCAACCTTATTCTAGTGCCGGCGAAATTCCAACCCCACATCTCCCACTTCAAAACAACGAAAATGGAATTCTCCGACTACCAACTGGTCTCGATAACATACCACTTACCCGTCACAGTTGCAAAGGCCCCACATTGGTGCAAAATCCGCCCCCTAGAGCTTGCGTCGCCAGGATTTTCCACGTGGGTGGAAGAGCAACTTTGGCAAAATCATTTGTTGCACCATTTTGCGCGGACCCCATTTCCACATGGGCAACTTTCAAAAAAGACACCATCCGCCACTATCGCCATCTCTCATCCAGACGCTCACGAGCCACATTGGCAGTTATATTGCACACGCTGGCGGAATTGGCCCACTTGGAGTCCAACATTCCAGCCTCAGGATATAGCCCTGCATGGGGCCAGAAGTGGGCGGAGGCAGCAGCCCACCTCAACGCACTTGAAAGGCAACGCAAACATCGGGTTTGTGTCCAATACAGGGCCACATGCATCACTAAAGGTGACAAGTGTACTGCATACTTCTTTAAAAAATTTTTGCACCATGCCAGAGCGTGGCCTGCACACAGGTGCAAAGATCGGATAATTCTATTGTGGACACACCAGCTGAAGTGGCAATCGAAATGCAAAGATATTACTCTGAGTTATACTGAGCTGAACCAATTCAGCCAGCCGAAATGGCGGAATTTCTCGACAGAGCTCATATCTGCACCATTTTCCGATACCCGGAAATAATGAATTTAATTACTCCAAACAAAATATGGACTACCATTCGCAGTGCGCCAAACTGAAAATGCCCAGGCCCAGATGGCATTCCATATGAGTTCTACAAAAAATATTTTAAATACATATCCCCATTGCTGCTAGCCTCACTCAACCAAAGCCTGTTGGAAATGCGCCTCCTACCAGGAGGACATGAGGCTTTTACAGTCACACTCTTCAAGAAAAGGGATAGGCTAGACTTAGCCAACTGGCGCCCCATTTCTCTAACAAACACAGACACCAAAATTTTAACAAAAATCATGGCTAACCATTTAGGGACTGTA
The DNA here is from genome assembly GCA_022478985.1 of Massospora cicadina. Lineage (NCBI taxonomy): Eukaryota > Fungi > Entomophthoromycota > Entomophthoromycetes > Entomophthorales > Entomophthoraceae > Massospora > Massospora cicadina. Next base: position 4,295 of record JAKSZP010001062.1, on the reverse strand, counting down.
GCATCTGACACCATCTCTCCAGAACAATTCAGTTTCATCCCCAGAAGGTTGATTTGGGATAACGTGCACTCTGTGGCTAATGTGTGTCAGTCCACAGCCTCTGGGGCACTTGTATTCTTGGACCAACAAAAGGCCTATGATAGAGTAAACTGGGAATACCTTAGGGCCTGCCTCCAACAATTCCGCCTACCTCCCCGCTTCATTAACTGGGTGATGCTGCTCACGGAATCCGCAACAATGGCTGTGCGCGGCCCAGGTTTCCTAACGGAAGTAGTCCATCCTCAAAGGGGCCTGCGACAAGGGGACCCCCTGAGCCCACTCTTATACAACTTCAGACTTGACCCACTACTGCGAAATGTGAATGCCCAACTCACTGGGGTCTATGTGCCAGGCCAAACCCCAGTCAAGATGATGGCATTTGCAGATGATTGCGTGGTGGGGGTGTCTAATAATAAAGATGCACGCGCGCTTGAAGCCCTCACCCAGGAATATTCCCGGGTAAGCAACGCAGCACTGAACGCCTCCAAAACTGAAATCATCCTCCTTGGTCAGTTTCAGAACTGCTGGGCCCCAGCAAGTAGTTCCCAACCCAGCCCAGCTGCTCGCCCAAGTCCTCGCCTTACTAACTCAAAACACACCGCTCCACTGGTGCTCCCCTTTGTGCCGCGACCTACCATAGGACCGGTACGCCATCTGGGCGTGTGGTTGGAGGCAGGAGGATACGCGTCAGCAGTAATGGAGGGCCATATACTGGACAACGTGACGAAGCGAATCGCCTCTCTCAGAGCCCACCCTACTACCCTCACTGGCAGGATTGTTCTTGCCAACTCTATGCTCCTATCCAAAGTCTGGTTTGGAGCCCACGCCATCCCCTTCTCCCCAAGCTTCTTCAAATCCCTGTATGCTTTGCTACAAGGTTGGCTTTGGTCAGGCCGCCCTCCACCAGTACGGCTAGAGGTCATGTTTGGCCCTCATCATCATGGTGGCATGGGCCTACTTGACTTCAAAGCCCATGCCGCGCCAAGATCCTAGGCACCTGGATTGCGGCCGTCACTGCTCCTACACTCCCATCCCAACACTGGTCCTGCGCGGCCCACTCCAACTTCTCCCAAGCCTTGGGCCTCAACAATCCATCAAACCCCCACTCCCTGATGAAATACCTCGCATCACACACATCAGCCACAGGTCCTCACGGGACCAAAACCCACTACAAACGAATCCTACTCTCCATGCGAAGCGCAGAGTGGAGAATTCGTATTAGTGGACATACAACCCGAAGAGGCCGCCCCTCTCCTCAGTTCACACAAGAGGTACAGGGGCTACCCATCCATGATGGCGTGATCCCCATTCGACCCCAAGTCCTATCCAGGGTGGACTACCTGGATATGATGGACATCCCTTATTCCACTGAGACCCAAAAGACTATCTGGAAATATGCACACCATCCTCTGTTGCAGCCTCAAGTCCGCTCCCATGTATGGCGCTGCCTGAGGCGGGTGTATCGTACAGCTGAGCGCTCTAATGCTTTACACTCATCCTGTGTCGTGTGTGGCCAGTATGGAACGCTGTTTCACCGCCTGGAGAAGTGCCCCACCTCTAAAGTAATATGGCGCGAAGTCCAACGTCTGCTAGGCCAGGATCAAACACATCCCTTCAGTCTGTCAAGAGATATGTTTGCTTCATCAATGGTCTCCCCCTCCCACCCTCCCTTCGTGCTCTGGTGGTTGCAATCGCCATGTGGACTATCCACACGATTGTCTTAGATGCCATCGCCGGATCCATCCCCACCCTCCCTGAAGCTGTCCACAGATTCCGGTCTCATTTGGTGGATCACTTTCAAGCGTGGATGTTTGGATATCTCCCACCACGTCGCCGCCAGCTGGTCTCCTCCTGCTTCCCAGTCTGGTTCATCAAATCAGACCCCTTCCTCCACACGTGCTCAATAGTGGCTACGCCCCCTACACACGTTCCCTCCCCTTCCCATAAGTGGCGTTCCCGCTGGCAACAAGAGATAGCATCGCTTCTCTGGGGTGCCTCACCTGGTACTGAGTTTTGTCTCGTCTGAGTCATATTCGGAAGTGTCCGTCCCATGGTCGGCCTTCCCCACAATAAATTTAAATTTAAATCATTCAGCCCAAGTGAAGCAAGTTTTCTGAGCTTTGATAGGCCAAATTTACATATTTTCTTATTTGGACCATACTAAGCTGTTACAAACTTACCTTTAAATTTTCTTCAACCCTCAATACAGCTTAAATACTGAATGGTTGATATTAAGAGGGTTCATTTTTTTCTTTTCCACGCTGCACTAATATTAAACATAAAAACCAAGCTCTTTATTTTATTTGTGTTTTAGCTTTACTGTTAGGAATCTGTTTTTGGAATCCAGCAGCTAACAGCGCCAGCGGGCAACAACTTGGATTCCCACAGAGTGGTGCTCACTACAGGGGCTACCCTGTACACCAAGAAAATCAATCAAACTAAAAGATGTAGGCTTTTAAAGTGAGTAACCTTCCAACTCTACACCTTCCAACTAAATTAAGATTAGTTGTCCTGAAAAAGCAACTCACCAGCGCTTTATCTCGTCTTAAAGAGATGGAGCAGCTCCCCTTATAAACTTTCTTAAAGACAAGTACACCCTCGGTGAAGGGAGCATTGCTTCCTTTTTGTATGTTTATGAATCTGCCATGCATGGCGGAACTAATAAGCAAAAAACTTAACACATCCTTCCATGTTTAAGTCGTTTGGCATAAGAGATGATAGTTCCTTACATGGACAACCTACATAACTGGGCAGAGGTAAAATAGGTTCTCTTGGCTGAATTCAGTTTAAAGAAGAGTCTAAACAGGAGAAAACAGGCCTTTATGCGCCTTAGCATGTATGAGGGCGAACTGACCGCTGCCTTTACTGAGCGATTTTACCTCACTGCACAAAGGTTGTCAACGTCTAACATGCTAACCCTGGATGATGCTATTGCAACCATGTTAATTGGGCTAGCTTCTTAACTATATGTCTCCAGGTATATCATTTCAGTGAAACGCCACTTTAAAACCATCTGCGACATAAAAGAGGCGCTGTTAGACGTTGTTGATTTCCATTCATGTGCAACAATGAATGAAGCTAAGGTGGAATCTTCAGTTCTAATTGTTGAGATTTTTTTCATGCAGAACAATTGGGGTGAGCCCACCTGTGCCTATCCTCCTAGTGAAACATGTTTCCTCTGTATGACTTAAAAAAGATATCATGCCCTCCTGTGAAACGGAACCTGTAAAGTAGTTAATACTATATTCCCACACAAGATTACTAAAGCCGCTGTGCCTCCCCTCTAGCCAAGCTGGTAGTTGCGCGCCCTAATGGTAACCCCTGTAACAATAAAGGGATTGTTTAAAAGACATATGGTCAGAAGATAGCTACCCAACCTCATGTGGCCGTCTCCCCTACCTCAATTGTGACCTTGCCAGTGGTTGAGAATACCCTTGAGGGATGATTATGAGGGAAGTTATGATGACGTTGGTTACTATATTGGGAGAACCCGTGGAAGTGGAAGGTCCTGATCATTTAGACGCTGGAGGAGTAGACAAGACCACCATACCTGAGGAAACGTACCTCATCCAAATTTTAGGGTGTCCAAGAGTCATTAACACTACCAGCGATGACAATCAGTTCTTAGCTGGCTTGATTCGACCTATTCAGTGGTTCCAAACCATGAAATCCATCCAGGATAAATAACCAGAGACTGCTCTTAAAATAACCTCCACTTTCTGGACCAAGGAGGTCTTACCTTTGTCACCTAACTTTAGAGGAACACTGAATAAGGTTGAAGTGGTCAATTAAAAAGTCTGGTTAATGGCCATCCTAGACTCTGGCTCCCCGGTTAATGTAATATCCATTAAGCTCATCAGAAAGATAAAGCTGGTGCCTGATTTAGAGTACAATCAAGCATTTGGTACTGCCAGCCCAAACAACACCCATTCTATTGGGACATAACTTCCGTTCCCATTCAAATTTGGAAGCTTATCTTATCAGCCCCTGTAGTGGACTTGGACAACAACGCCTATGATATACTCATAGGTACCCAGTTTATGACTGATTATGAGGGAATAATCAACATGAAGCAAGGTTTCCTCTCTTTACTCAACTATGAGGTCCCCTTAGTTTTATTCAATAAAGAGCCCAGAAAGAAAGGATACTCCTGCCTGGTTAAATATTTCTTTTATTATGACTTTGCATTATTCTACCTCTGGGTGCAAGACAAAGAAATTTCCTGATTCAGTGAATGATAGGGACGGAATCACTTT
>JAKSZP010001061.1:0-13012 GCA_022478985.1 Massospora cicadina | reverse complement strand
CTTTTCCCTCCTTTGGGGAGAGGGGGGGGGGAATTTTTGGGCTGCTGAGGGTTAGGATTTACCCCTTCCCAAAAATCTTTAGGTAAGGTAAATACTTTTCAAAACCCCTTGTTTTTTTGATGGTTATCTGCCCCCTGATTTGTAAAGATCACTTATTATATGCAGGAAATGAGTTGCACCCCCCTCTGGAGGGGGAAACTTTCTTTTTAAAGGGGGATGTAATGATCAGATTCACATAAGATGGATTCCCAATCACTAGAACCATAGAGATTAAACACATGAGGGGTGTTTTCAAGTTTTGATTTTGTTTTTAAAAATGATGAGTTAGTTTTGGAAATTTAAACCCAAAAATTTTAAATTTTATAGTTTACCCAGTCATTGATTCGGGGATTGAAGAGCTTCAACCCCTAAGTTATTTCAACAAATTTAGCTTTAATGGTGCTTTATAACCTGTGGAGCTGCATCCAAATCCCATTTTGGGATTTTTAAAAATGGATACATTTCTTTCACACTACCAACAATAAACTTACATAATTGATTTAATACTTTAATTTTTACTTAAATTTCGAAGAAAGTTGTTATTTAATAGGTTCTAATGATGGAACGTTTTCTGACGCCTTAAGTTACAAACTACTATTTTAGTTACTCCTGAGACTATAAAGGAAAAAAAATTGTTGACCCTAAAAGCCAATTAGAACTCTGGAGTTAGCAGAGAAATGCTGTTTTTTCCGCGTTTCGTTTGGGGAACTATTCTTTAAATTTTTGGGAACTAGCAGATTGTTTGATCAAGAAACTTTTTATGTGCATGTGGTTGGCTCACTGATGCAACATTCAGAACTTGTAATCTGCACATTACTTTATAAAAAAAAATTTACTAAGATAAAAGGGAAAGGGATTGTCCCAGGCATAAAGACCTGTCACATTAAACTGCTTCAACTCTCTCAATTGGGTAGGGGGGTGTTAAATTTAATTGGCTGCCTTTAGGCCTCTTTTGCCTGCCAGGGGATATCCAGGGTAGCATCAACGTTTTTTAACCCCCAAATTTTGTAGTATTTTTGCCTCCCAATTTAAAAGGTCACTCATATAAGTGAGTTTATGAGTTCATCCGCTTGAGAGACAATGAGGCTTTCTTTTTTGTGAAGGGTATTGTAATGATCAGTTTCACATGCAATATTTTCCCCAAATTGTGGAACCTTAGAGAATTTATCCACTTGATGGTTGCATGGCAAGTTTCAATCTCTGATTTTTAAATTGAGTTAATCAGTTTTTGTTAAGACTATTGAGATTTGATTTAGTTTTCAAGATTGACACTTGATTGAAGGGCTTCCACGCCTAAATCATTGTAATGTCTTAGTTTTAAAGATTGCTTTATATCCTGCAGGTAGAAGCATCTAACCCAATTTGGAGCTCAAATGGATACATCTCATGTCATGCCAACAATAACCTTACCTATTTGGTTAAATCTTAAAATCTATTTTAATTTATATTTTTGTTGAAGCAAGTTCATTTAATAGTGTATTAATAAAGGGAGACATTCCAACGCCTTAGGTTACTAAGTAGTATGTAGGTTACTCCAGAGACCCTGAAGGTGATGAGATCAGGTTGGCCTTGTACCTCAGCCAAATGGGATACTGGAGTCAGCAGAGCAATGATGAGATTTTAAAATTGCATCCAGATTGTGACTATTACTTTTTAATTAAAAGCTACCCAGATTGCCATTATATTGAGAAACTCTTATTTGGCTATGTGGTTGGCTTAACAACGCAAAGTTCAGGAACTTGGATATTTTTCACGTACTGGTATGGGATGGAAACCACTCCTCAAATTTTCTTTATTCATTCTGTCTTAATAAACTAGGAAGTAAAGTTATATTAATTACCACTGAGTAATACTTGTGAGCATACATGCAGGTACAATAATTTACCAGTATTTATCTTGCAGTGCTTGTTGCATCTACTACCTGTTCAAAGCCTTGGTCTCTACCCATTGATTCAGATAGTCTATTACAACTAAAATGTACTTTATTTTACCAGTACTAACACTTAAGGGTCCCATCACATCTAATAATACAGTATTCCAAGTGAACCCAAAGCATACTAGCTGTTATCCCATTACATTCTTGTGGAGCTTGTCAGTTGACATTCCATGCAACAGGCTAGAAAATCTGCTACAATGTAAATGATTGATTTCCAGTAGTGATATTGGCACAGATAGTCCATCATTTTCTTGGGCCACCATGCCCTACAACTTTATGTGCAGCTTGTATATTCACTGAGCGTTCTGAGAGCATAAGGTTAAGTATTTTTTTTCCATCATTGTAATTGTAAAGCTTTTGTCAGATATCAGGATATTGGACTTGAGGGGAAGAATATCAACCATTCAACTCTCTCATCAGAATCAACACCTAGACCTATGAAGTGGTTGAGAGTTGCTACCTCATTTAATAATACGAAAAATTAATAATTAGTAAGTCTCAAAATGATAAAAGGAAAATTCATTGGACCAAAAAGCCTAAGATACCCCAAGATGAAATCCTGCCTGATTGAAATAAAGGATCATTGGAATATCAGGTGACCATTACACTAAAGTGGTACATGAGGTAATAAATTAGAATGAAACTGCAAAAGGGTAATGATTATGAATATGACCAAACAATTAACCTAAGTGATATCAAAGATTCTACTGACTGGATATAATTTATAAGCTATTTTTATCCTATCTAAAATATTCTTTTAAAAGGCATTTTACAATATGGAATGCATCTCCAGACCAAAAACCTCACATCCTGATTCCCAACTTTATTATTTTTATTAATCCTTTTTCTTATGAGGTTTATATTGTTAAGTATGTCATATAAAACTCCCATTCTGTACTACATTAAAGTTATGTCATTAGTTCTATCTCATTTTGGTACTTGACTTCAGTAAGTCCATTTTGACATACTTACCATAGAATAGATACTCTAGCTGACAGGACATAAGCAGTGACTTGGCACCCTAAAAAATAAGTAATTTTATCTATTGTGAATCTTAGACAGCTTCAGGTACTATCCTTCAGGCTTCTTAGCATAGCACCATCAAGCTCAAAAATCAAAGCCCATCAGGCTGGTGCTCACTAAAGAGGCTCAGTCAATACTTAACAATACCTGGACCTAATTGATCATACATCATGGAAGATAACCTGATTAATAATGTCACCCGCTGTGTGCCAAATGTAACAGTAATAAGATGACTGAATGGGAAGTCCGCCCATCATCCCATTTGAAGAAGCTAAAATGGAATCCAATGGAAACTCCAAATCTGATTATCTAATATGGTTCTTCAATGAAGGTTTTGAGACTTAAATTATGGATTCATTAACCCAGAATATAGAGTCAGCTGAAAAATGGCATCCACTGTGGATAGGACTCTCATGAAACTATATGATCATAGTGCTCTCCAACATATATATGGATCAAATACAAATCTATCTCATTATATCATGTAGTTCATATAACCTGCGCTCTATCATATCTTGCATTTCCTAGGTGTCCATAATGATGAACTCTACCATCATATTAATAAAAAAGGGGCCTTATGTTTGGCCTACAAACAAGCATATAATTTAGCACTACAAAGTATAGTGAACATCCACCATTTGATTGTAGCAAACCACTACTACATAATTCATTCTTGTTACTACATGGTGATTATTAAATTCAAAATTATAGTATGTGAAAGAAGCTATGGAGCTCTTTTTAAAGACTTCTCAGAAATGAACAAAATACCAAAAGATTATCTGATTTCTTCACTCAAGAGCATTTGAAGCAAGGTCTTAAAGACTATTGTGAAATGGTGGTTTAAGCTTCTTCTAGCCGTCATAAGGAGGTAAAACAGATAACCCTACTTAAGTTCCAGCTAGAGAAAACCATGATGAATCGATTAACAGGAGGTCTGTTTTCCTTTGAGGCTTCATCAGTGTCAGATATCAGGAATCAGACATGATGAGAAAATTTATCAACCACTTGATTCTCATAACCAGGTTGACGCCTAGACAAAATAAGGGGTTTTAAGGAATCACCTAAATAAATCATCTGGAAGCATTATCTAATTGAAAATCTCAAATTGACCCTTAGAAAAATTTCTTCAGACCAAATCAAGCCTAAAATATCCTGAGATTTTATCCTACCTTTATAAAAAGAAGGGTCACAAAAAGGTCAGGCGACTAATACTTAATGTGGCACTTGAGGCAGCAAATTAAGATAAACCTGCAAACAATTAAGAATCAATCATCTGCCCAGAGATCAAATTAAGTCATAAGTCTCATCCAACCTGGTGCATTATTCAATTTACTTTTTTTATTTAAATATATGCTACAAAGGCAATATACTAACTGGAATGCATCACCTGACTCAAAGCTTCTATTCAAGTTCTTCTCACCATTATTTTATTAATCAATTCCTTTTAGGGCTTATGTTGTTAATGTGACAAATAAAACCCTTATTTTATACACAAATATTTTTTGGTTATATATCTCATTTTTGTAAATAACACAATAAATCCATTCACTGACTCACCACAGGACGTATACTATAAAATGATGAAACCTAAGCATGACTTGCACTCTTTAAAAAAAGCATACTTTTCATGTGTTTTATACGGCTTCAAATATGACTGTCAGGATTCTTGGGCATAGCACCATTAAGATCAAAAATGGAAGTTCAACAATCAGAATATCAGAAATTTTTCTCAAGTTTCTCCTTTTGAGCAGGATCTGGCATCTCATGTTACTTAGGCATCTTCTCTGTCCATTACCAAGTGAATCAACAAATTGGAGATCGCCATGAGAGGCAAATCACCTAGCTAGAAGATATTAAACAAATCTACTGTCACCTCAATGAAGCTGAGAAACACTGGAACACTCTTATAGAAGAGCTGAAAGCAAAGACTGACAAGCCTCCTTATAACACTGAATGCAAAGTGATCAAGGAGGGCTTAAATTGGCGCATTGGGGTATTAGAGGATGAGGATAAGCTTTTGCAAACTTATCATTCATCTACTTACCAACAAATTCACACTATTTTCATGATGTTAGGTACTTTAGACAATAAAGTTGTTCTCAGATAAAGAATTAATCTTCTGGATGTCACGCCAAGGTTTACCCAGGAGGAACTGGAGCAACATCTTAACCCTTTGCAGGATCAAAAACGTCACCTTGTGCATCAAATTGAATAGAGTGATACCCATACTGATATCTAAACATTAAGCTCCTGGAGTACACAACATCACAGTTTTGGAGGCCGCTACCTTTAAACTGACCTTCAAGGATAAGTTTACACCTGGCAAAGGGAGTGTCACATCTTCCTCTATGTCTATGAAGCCACAATGGAAGGTGCCATTAAAATATCAAAAGGTTAATCATTTTATTTTGTTTAAGCTGTATGGCTAAAGAGGTGAGGGTACCTCATATGGATGACCTGAATACCTGGAGTGAAGTTAAGGAAGCGCTCATCAAAGAATAAGGTTCTAAGCAAATCTTGAGTGTGAAGAAAAGACTTTATGAGAATTGCACTTTGCAAAAATGAAGCCCTGGCTGAATTTGTGGATCACTTTTTTTATCAAGTCCAAAACGCTGAGGATTTTAAAAATGCTTATATTAGATGATGCTGTAGCTGCCGTTGTTTCTCTTTTATACAGTATTCCTGACCTAGCTGTTAGAAATCGTCCTCTTAAAAGTATTACTCTTACTAGAGGTTTGACTAAAGGTATCAAATTATAGTAATGTGTCAAGTTATGCTCCTCATTAACGTGAGATGATCTATCTCAAAGTGTTGTAGATCAACCCTGATAATATTAATAGGATTTAAATAAATTATGCATTATAAATATTAGAGAATCTGATAGCATTTTTAAGTATTATTATTACTGGTAACTTATGATGAAGATAATTAAATCTCTATATATTAATAATATACAAAATCTAACCATCTAGTACTAAAAAAATAATTTACAAAATCTTTATTATTGTTATATTGACAAAATAAGCTGACAGATCCTACCAGCTAGGCAATTATTGCCTAGTAATTTCTGTATCTCTATCCTTCTACTACCTTTGCTTATCTACCTGCTGCCTATTATGAATCCTCTTTCCTTTACCATTTTTAGTTCTAAAGTAATATAAATGCATTAAGGCTTTTTTATCAAAAAGTATTGTTTCTCATGAAAACTTAGCCCTATTATAGCTTTTTCAGCTCTTTTGGCCTACTAATTCACCAAGCGTTTTGGGAATCTGATTTAGCTAAAGGTCAGTTGAATTTTGGTCCCCATGTACTGACACTAGCTGTGCATGTCACATTAGTCAAATGAAGCTTTAACCCTGTCTTAAACATTTAAGAAAGCCCTACTCAATGTGGTGGATATAAACAAAGAAGAGATCTCCTAAAAGGCTTCCACAAAACCCCAAGTGTATATAGTGGAGGAAGCAAAGCCTAAGAAGGTGGAGAAGCCCAAGTGTATCTACTGTAAGAAAAACAATTATACCAAAGATATGTATAATAAGGAGAACCCTGACATGGCCGAGTAGGGAAAAAAGTCAGCTTAGGGTCAGGTGCCTCTGAAGCTGACCAACCTAAAGTAACTGAAAGAAAAACATTGCTGATTAATCATATTGTGAGAATTGAGAATGATTTCAGAAAAGACTTTAAAGGGATTTACATTTACACAGGTTATTATATTTTTTGGGGGTCACCTTCTGAGCTTGTTATTCTGTACCACTTGAACACCAAAAATTGATTACTCTCAGGTTCCTGAAGGCACTTATCTCAATCAGGTTATAGAATGTCCCAGAATAATTAATACAGCCTGTGATGCTGATCAATACCTACCCTGATGATTGACTAATTTTGAGCATGCACAGTCTACTGGAGATCTAGAAGAACTATCCTGAGACTTCCAAAATGCTCAGTTCAACACTTTGCCTTAGAGTGGTGGTAGCCCTCCCAATAAAGTTTGTAGTAATTATAACTAAAGTGGGAGAGTAATTTAGAAGGTTAAAGGTATGGCTGCCTTAGATATGGGATCCCCTTATAATATTAACTCATCCTATATCAACAATAAGAGCAAGCTTGCACCTGACTTCTCTTAAACTCAGAATATAGCACTGCTTGTCCTGACAACACAAAGTATACAGATGCATACTCATCTCTGCCAATTTGTATTGACAAACTAATATTATCAGCTTTGCAGTTTCCCTGGATAATAGCCAGTACAATATACTTATTAGGACACAGTTTATGATAAAATATGAAGGAGTCATCAATCTGAAAGAAGGATATCATCACTCCTCAACAATGAAGTCCCTTTGTACTAGATAATAAAGAACCCAGCAAGAAAAATTACTCTTGCCTGGTTGGGTACCCTGTCTACGCTTTACTCTTGTGATATTCTACCTCTGGAAGAAGTAAAAAGCTACCCAACTCTGAAGAAACAGCATAAGGAATACCATTTTATGCTACTAATGAGGTAAGATCAAACCAGAAGAATAAAGAGTGTTTTATACTAACATAACCCTAAGTATACCCCTGAAATGATTTCTAAATATTACTAGCGTTGAGGGAGTAAGTAGATTTGGATAAAGAGTTCTACCAGGATCTTCAACTCAGCTTAACAGAGGCTTACTGAGCTACTACTTGGAAACCTAACCAACAACATATTTCAGTCAAGAAACATCAAGAGATTTGAAAAGGTCAATCATTTCCCATTGATGAAATTAACAAGTTACATTTAAAAAGAGCTTACCTTGATTTTTACAAACCCACAATAAATTAAATTTGCGCTTTCCCTCAAGTCCAAATATTCAATAAGTTATATCAGGAGGAACTTGTAAAAGCACATCTATTACTCGAAGACTATCAAGCGTTTTCTCTACATCAGATGTTGACTATGGTCACATGAAAGACTGGACAGATTTTATCAATATAGGAGCTTCAAACACAATCCAATCAAAGTCATATATGAAGTCAAAGGTGAGGAGCAACACTTGAATACCAAGGTCAAGCAATTATTGGATACTGGATTACTTGTGCTCTCCCAGAGTCCCTAGTTGCCCATTCATTACTTATAAAGAAGAAGAATTGTGACCACAGAATTAGTGATGGGATACTGGAAGCTCAACAGCCTTACTAAGAATAACAGCTATCTGCTTTCTCAAATTGAAAAAAATTCCATCTGACTCTCCAGCTCAATTTTTCTCTATGATGGACCTCATTAGCAGCTAAAGGCAGATGAATCTATTCCCGGAGGTTCAAAAAACTCGACTTTATAGGTACAGAGATATTATTTCAACCTACCCAGCTCCCCCAAAAATTATGTAATGCTCCTGCCTCGCTTCAATAGGTAATGGATCACATGTCAAAATCTCAAATTAAGATATGTGATCATGTATCTAGATGACATAACAGTTTTTTAAAAGCCTTTACTGATTACCCAGATCACCTTATGTCAGTTTTTAATGACTAAAAGAGAACCACACAAACTCAAACCAGCTAGTGTACCTTCTTCCAGCAGGAACTAAAAATTTAGGACATGTTATATCAAAGGGAGGATGTAACCCTTGTACAATAAGGTTGAAGCAGTTTATAAGATACCATAGCAGGAGAGCCTTTGCAATATACAAGTATCTTAGGAATGATAGTATATTACCATCAATTATTTTTAATTTTGCTCAACTTGCCAAACCTATTGTTCGTTTTCTTGCCAAAAACATCCCTTTTGTATGGGGAGTAGAGCAAAGAACTGCATTTAAGACCATGGTAATTTGTTTATAGATTACCAATTTTACATTTTGGACTTTAGTAAGCATATATCCTGTTTACAGACGCCACTCACTTAGTCATATGTGCCATTCTAATGCAACTGGACAATGAAGGCATAGAACATTTGGTGTCCTATTACAGCAAAAGCAAATTAATAAGCTGAGATAAACTACATTGTCACTGAGAAGAAGTACTTAGTGGTTCACCTTATGGTAAAACATCTCTGGACCTTCTTGTATGGTACAAACTTTACCATGTTAAAGACAACGCTTTTTTAAAGTGACTTCATTACATTAAAGAATTGATAGGAAGACTAGCCCACTGAGCTCTCAAACTTCACTATGACATGAACATTTTCCATTGAGCTGAAATGAAGCACATTAATGTAGATGTACCGACTTTATTTCCCTACTAAATCTAGACAATACTGAAGCTGAACAGGTACACAGCCTACCTTGAAGCCAGACTCTTGGTACGATGAAGATGAACTAGTTTAAAAGATGCTAAAATAATATGCCCAAAATATGAAAGTTTTAGGTGGATTACTATACAAGAAAGTCATCACTAATTGGTTATATTACTTGCAACCTTTGGAACGGGTACAATTAGATGGAAGACCAGTATACCTTAGGACTTTTAGGAGACAGAAAAAATTACAAATAATCAAAGATTGCTACTAATGGGAAGGAATACTGGACTCTGTAGTGGAAGTCTTCGATGCTTTTATAACATGTAAAACAGACGCTGCATAAGGCCAAGTACATTATCAGTCTATGACCTGTCAGCAGCCATTTCATACCATCAGGTTAAATTATATAGATCCACTACCTGAATTTACAGGAGGAAAGCAATATATCCTCATTGGGATTGATAATTTCACAAAGTAGTTGAAGCAATTGCCATATCATTCAGACTGATAAGGGTAAAACCTACTTTTTACCAGAGTAATTTACTTGGCATAGGTTCCAAAAGGTAATAATATGTGACATAAAAGAAAAACATTACTTCATGAGTTGTAAGTATCTTAACTATGATCTTGAGAACACAACAATTTTTTCAGCACCTTTAACCCATCAACTAAAGGGAATGTAGAAAGAGAAAAGGTAACTATGGTTTCAATATTATGCAAGATGGCCACTACCAGTTCATTACACTGGAACCAATATCTACCAAGTTCTTTAATGGCTTATGTCAGGATTCTTCCTTTATTGGGGAAGCTCTGACTAGGGGTTGCAACTCACCTACAGGCGGATGCCAGATTGGGATCTCCATTTACTTGGGTTGAGCCCAATCTAAAGTATTGGGGATTGGCCCCATTAATATTTAATTGAGTTGTAATTGACACCAGCGACTGATGCTGAGGATGTAAAATAAATTATTGGGTTGCAGCAGAATCCCATTTTGACGCTTGCACCCCAATCAGTTACCCTTTCAGGTTCACTGGCGAATTATGTCAAGGATGGTCTCACTCCCCTTGTATTAATATTATTATTTTTATTTATCTCATTGTTGTAAAATGATGCTGTGATCTCCCTACCCCAATTCCTTCTCTTTTTTCGTTCTCAATTCTAGCCTTGAGGTCCTATAAATACCTCAGGGCTTTATTATAATAGCTACTGTTTTTGTAATCTATTTTCCTAATTTATCTTTGTTAAGACTTTGATGGCCTATTAACTTGCTGGGTGCTTTGGGCCTTGATTTATATGGGCCAGGTTGGAAGAAGTAGGGTCAGTTAGGGGGTCCCCCCAGCTGATCTGATTTTGATACTGGTCAGAAAAGCCCAGGTTAGCCTGGCCCCTGCCCCATGAGGGTAAGCCAGGATGAGGGGGTACTAAGGGTCCAATGAAACTACCTGTCATGGTTGGATGACATCATAGTAGGAATTGATGCTAGAGATAAGGCTGGGCGACAGGAAGCCCAGAAGGTGAAACTTCAGGCTCTCCCTGACCTGAAGCACACCTTAGATCAATGCTGGGTGCAAGCCAAGCATGCCCAGGTTGATACTAAGGGGGTGCAAAACGCCCAGCCTCTGATCTCAGCTCAGGCACTAAAACGAACGATTTACATTTTAAATGGAGATGGTTCAATTTGCTTGGTTGGAGAGCAAGGGTTCGAGTTCCACTCCAGCTATGAAATTTTAAGCTCAGGTAAAATATGGCTTCAAATAATTACTCAAGTGAAGGCACTTTTGGTGTATTTTACTAAAATGGACGGAAGTGTCTGTTTATTGGAGCGTCAAGGCTTGGGCGCATTTCCGCAGAACCCAAATTTTCCTGGCACACTTTAAATATGGTTTTGCAACCAACATTCCTTGTTAATTGACTTTTCTTAAATAAAAATACCCGTTTTTTTACATTTTTACATATGGTTCCTTGGGCTAACTTGGTGGCAGACCTCTTTGGGGAGGTCTCCAACCATGTGGGCCACTATCTTCTATCAAAATTTACCAAAATCTCAGGTGCTCCCTTGGGCCGCCCAGGTCCCCTCCAGATCAAAGCACCCAAGACCCCTGACGCCAAATTACATTTGATTATGGACTCACCTCTGGGGTCCACTCAAGCTGTGATATTCCTGTCTTACCTGGTACTTTATGTTGCGTTTTACACCTTTGCCTGGGGTGCCTTTGGCACAGGCACCGTTCAAGGTGCCTTCCTTTCCATTATTTTAACGGCTAGTTCCCTAGCAATGTGGGTTTGCATCCCACATCACCTTGCTGGGAACGAGAGAGTTACAGACACTCTCTTGACACTACCCTGGTCAGCCAAGCCCAGGTTACCAGGGTTTGATCCCCAATGCCAGCTCTTATGCCAATTCCAGGATATAGTCCTGATGCCAGTGTGTCATTCTTAATACCAGAACCCTTTCCCAATGCCAGATCCAGCGCTGATTCTTGCTCATATATCAATGCTGGGGCCACCCTTCAATGATGCTTGCCAGATCCGTTAATTGTGTCTGCACAGGCTATCTTGGCCCATACACTCTGCCACCTGGATCTGCTGACCTGCCTTGGCTCTGACCCCTAAATAAGGCTTGGAAAAGCTCTTTCAAGATTTTCCCTTTATTTGAGGAAGCCCTGACTAGGGGTTTTAACCTGCCTATGGGCGGATGCCAAATTAGGCTCCCATTAACTTGGGTTGAGCCTAATCCAAAGTATTAGGGATCAGCCCTAACAATATTTAATTAAATTAATAATTGACACCGGTGACTAATGCTATGGTTATCAAAAAAATTGAAGGGTTGTGGTGGAATCAGGAGCACAAATTATCTCATCAAACAGTTATCAATTTGGGATCACTGACAAATTATGCCAAAGATGGTCCCACTCACCATGTATTAATAATATTATTTTATACTTATCTTGCTGTCAGCAAATGATGCCAAGATCTCTTTATAACAATTCCTCCCTTCCCAATCCCAATTCTAGCCTTGAGGTCCTATAAATACCTCAGGGCTTTATTATAATAATACAGTTTCACACAATCTCTCTTCTTAATTTAGCTTTATTAAGGCCTTAATAAGCCATCAAATCGCTGGGCGCTTCAGGGCTCTGAATTATATGGTCTAGGTTGGAGCTGCTCTACTGTGTCCTGACAGCTTACAAAATATGCTTACATCAAATCATCAAAATGTCAACTTTCAAGACCTTATATGGTAGAGAACATGGAATTTTGGCTAATATTTTGTTAGTTACCAGTGATTATATTATTGATCCTGAGAAACGCTAAGAAGATTAGCTCAGATAATACAACTTCAATAAAAGGTGTTGAAATCTTAGGCTTTATTGGCTCGCTTTTTAACCCTGGATTTCAACTGCACAGATTCGTGGATCCTGGCGTTGATTACTTGAGTGATTTTGATAGACTGGGGCAATAATAGTATGGAGACTATTATTAAGGTTGATTGCAAAAAAGCCACGTTGAGAGTAAGTTTAACGCTAAACTGGTGCTTCTTTGCCTTAGGTTGTTCATGTACTGGTAGGGAACACTTTCCCTATTCCCTTCTTGCAGAGCCAAGCGGAGATTTTTATATTGCCAACATAAGGATATCTGATCCTTGCACTCTTCTCTTTAGAGTAATGTTTAAAATAACCAATGTTTAAACAACTAAGCTAATATCAGTTTGAATCTAATTTTATTAGGGAAATATATGGGGTCTTTATAAGAAAATCAACACAACTTTTCAACTGTTTGATGAGATAATTTGTGCTCCTATACTGGTTTT
>JAKSZP010001060.1:0-13043 GCA_022478985.1 Massospora cicadina | reverse complement strand
GCCTATTTATCAAAAAAGAAAGATTTTAGTGATTGTCCCACAACGACTTCTTTTAAAAATTGAGAAGATATTGGAAACTTGCACCTTCAAAAAAAATTCATCCAAGTCTTTCTGAGGTGGGGGGGCCCTTTTTTATAAGGCTTGGGGGCCAAAATTCTTCAGTGGTCCTTGGCACTAGAGGTTCCCTTTCCCAAGAAATTAAGTGCCCCCTTCTAACTATATCAGTTCTTCACCACGTGGCCTGATAAAAATTTTTTTTAGTGGCTAGTGATGCTTTCAACTTTGAAATAGTTTTTGCTCTCTTACAAGTGGGAGAAAATGGTTTCAAGCATCCCTGGGATAATTTCCCAGAAAATGCCACACCTGGTTGGACTATGCTGCTTATGACGAGTAACTATTGGCAGGTAAGCACTGACCTAATGCGCCATCATCTATATGTTCTTCCCAGCCATTCTTCATTCATACTGACCATCAGGCTCTGTTGTAATACCAAGCTCCTCACGTCCTGCCCCCCACAAACTTGGCATGATACCCTTGCCCAATTTTTTTTCTCTTATAAGTTCATGAAAGGAAGGTAAATGGTTTAGCTGATGCTTTGAGCTGAAACCCCTGGTTAGCCCCTGCCCCCAAGAAATTGGGTTATAACACTTGCTTGGTTATTCTCGGGGAAGATTGTGTCTAAGCAACCCTCCTCACCTACATGAATTTCAGCGATTGCTTCTCTGGAGAATCTGGGGGGTATGGTGTGTTCAAAAAGGTCGTCCTTTCTCAGTCCTTATCAACATAATATACTTTAAATCTTGCCAAATGCACTTTGAATCAGGAGGATAAAACAAAGGGGTATTATGTAAAGGATGATATGGTATGTTTCAAGGGTACTTGTGGGTTCCCAAAGGACCACTTCGCATAGAAATGATAAAGGGAACATCATGATGGAATAATTTTAGAGCGCCCTGAAAACAAAAACCCTGGAGCTTATCTTCCATAAAAAACTGAAAAGGGAATGTTTTCTTAGGTTGCAAAGGGATACCAATGAGTGCTCTGTATGCAATAGGATGAAACCAAATCGTCAGCCTCTCTGGGGTTGTTGACAATCCAGAAAAAGAGGGACCTTGGAATTTCCTCCCAGTTGTTTTTTTGTGGAACTACCCCTCTCTGATGGGTATAACATATCATGGTAGTGGTGGACCAGTTACCAAGTTTGTACATTTTTTTCCAGTCCACCACAAAACTGCAGCTCAAATTGCCATGTTGTTTGTTTTCCCATTTTCTCCCCCATATTGTACCCCAGGAGATCATTAGTGACCGCAGGGCCCAGTTCACATCTGTATTCTGAGAGGAGTTGTTAAAGTCTTTTAAAATCCACCTGTGCAAACCCTAAAATTCTCAATATGACGGGCACCCAAATCAGTAAACCAATGTTTGGAGCAATTTTTGTGGTGCAAAACGCGCACCACTCAGACTGGGCCTCACATCTCCCTTTGACCAATTTAGCTATAAAAACCCCCTTCAATCCTAAATTGAGTGTTCTCCATTCTTCGCTAACTATGGTTACAATCCTTCCTTTAACATGGATCCCAGATGTGTTTAAGATGGAAGCTATGATGGACTTTTTAAGTTCATCAAAAGTAAAATGTAGGTAAAAACCATTTTAGACGCGGATATGGATACCTACAAGGAGAATGTAGATGGGAAGAAAAGGGGTAACCTAGGTATAAGGGGGGGGATCTGTTGATGTTGGACGCCAAAATATTTACATCAAGAAGTCATGAAAAAAAATGGGACTGAAAAAGTTATTCCCTACCATTTGTCAAAAGGTGGCCATGCCTCAACAGGTTGGACTTCTGGAGAAATTCCGAATTTTTCAACCTTCCATAAAAGTAAATTTACTCTTTTGAAAGTCTCCTCAGAAACAATGTAGTTATAACACGGATGGAGGCAAGAGTGGGAGGTGGGTGGGGGATTGTGGCTCTCATTGGGTGAAAAGAAGGCTCAAGTGACTGGTATCTTGAAAGGGGTTTGATGCTGCTAAGAATAGCTGGGTTCCAGCTCATAATTTCACTCATTCTCAAGACTTGATTAATGCTTTCCACGAGAATTTACCTTATGCATCAGGTACCAAAGTCCAATGCTAAGTTTGCACCCAAGAAGCTACTTCCAGCTCAAAAGAACTTCTTGGTAGATGACGCCCTGGGGGAGGGGTGGAGCCTCAAAAGAACAGAAAGGGTAATTTCATGGTTCAATGACATAATTGTGGGAGTAGATCATAAGGATAAGAAGGAGACGGACAGGCCAGAGGAGTCAAGTTGCCTCCCTCTCTGACCTCAGATACATTGTAAATAAACACTGGGTTAAGGCCAAGCAGGTCCAAGTTCATCTCCAAAAATTGCTGATGGGGCCCAGATGCTACATTGACGGGGCTAAAGATTATCCATTATAGTAAAAAATTTATGGTTCAGTAATTTATTTTCTGAACATGATTGAATTTGTTTACAAAATTTAGTGCTATAAAAATGGGGTCTTTGGTTAATATCAAATACTTTAGTTTGTGCTTACTCAAGATATAAAACTAATATTAACGGGTTTTTACTGGAATCAGGCTCTCATTGCACTTAAGAGGGCAAAAGTATGAGTGTACCATGCCTTCCCTTTATAAAAGGAGTGGCCCTGGGATCAGCACCTGGCATCAGCACCTGGCATCACACCCTAGCCCACAGTGGGAGGATTTTAACTCCCACTTCCACCCTATTGAATTTTTGGGTTAGAGAAAGGCTCGCTGGTGCTTATTTTCCTCTAATCCAACACTATAAGAGAGTGCCTCTCTCACCATCAATTTGAAAATAATAAAAATAAATAAACACTGGAAAGGTTAAAATTATATGTTCTTATTTGCGCCGCATGGGGTAAAAAAGAGTATAGCTTCATAAATTGATAAAGGTATTTAAAACGTTGAAGCTTGATGTTTGTATGACTTGGAAATTTATATATTTAGTAATATGTGATTCTAGCCTATTGGAGATCTGAAAACACGCTTCCCTTTAGGACAAACAACAAATGGGATATTATTTTGGGGGCAAGATGTACCCGTGGGGTAATGACTTAATATATTCTAACTAATCCCCTTTTGCTAAAAATATTGCACCTTGGGGGACCCCTGATGCGCCTATAAAAGGGGGTGGTCCCTGAATAGGTGCTTGAATGGGATTAGATGAGGCTGGGGATGAAACCTTTTATGGGTGCCCCAGAATAGGCCACAAGGTTGGAGGAATCAGATTTCATGACTTTGTGCTACTTACCAAATAAGTTTTTGTAAAAGTGTTGCCCCAATTAGCAGGGTTCCACTGAGAGTTGGCCAGGGTCTTTTGGATGACTAAATCATTATTATTAATAAAATTGATTTCCTCATTATTGCAGACTCATAAATGTCTGACATTCCCTCTATTTGTCCAAGTTTAACCCACAACATCCTTATTCTGAGGCCTGGGAGGCATATGTCCAACATTATCCCCCTCAAGAATGTTGGGGGGAGAATGAGGGCTTAAAGAAGAAGCAATGAACTCGGTTGATGGTGAGTCTGGAAGCAAGGGATTTGTTAGAATACTCATCCCCTTGCTCATATGTAATTAAAAAGCCCTTCCCAGATAGAGCCAAGCTTTTCACTTCTTGGAGTGATTCAGTTATGGTAATATAGTACCAAGTCAGATACTTGGAATAAAGGAAGAGGAGCCATGAGCTCATTCAAAGCTTGGACTTCTTTGGCAATAGTCTTTGCTAATTTAGTCATGGCCTCTGATTGTGATTGGATGATGTGTTTACACACTTTTTCATGGCTTGTTCAGGATCAGTCTGATCAGAGAAAATATCCTTGGCTAATAATTCTGGCACCCCAAGTTCTTGCCCATATAGCACCCAGAAAGGGGACATCTTGAGGATGCAATTGTAGCTAATTTGGTAGGCCATGAGGGCACTGGGCAAGTAGAGATCCCAGTGGAGAGGGTCTGAAGTGGCCATTTTGCATAAAATCGAGACCAAGGTCACATTAACTCTTTCTACCACCCCATTTGTGGATGGGTTATAGGAGGATGAGAAGAGTTGTTGAGATCCCATAGAAGTGGCGAGGAGCTTTTAACACTCATAAAGTAATATTTTTCCCATTGTCACATAGGAGGACCTGGAGGCACCCATACTGGGTGAAGATGTACTGGTGTAAGAAGGTAGCCATAGCTTTAGCAGTCTGAGAGGGAAAAGCCACAGCTTCAACCCACTTGGTGAAATGTTCAATACCAGCCAAGATATAGCGGTTTCAACCTGTAGTTTGAGGAGAGGACCTATCATATCCAAACTTATGGTGTAAGAGGGTTGGTGGGGCATCATAGGTTGATACTGATATCGTGTCTTGAAGTTGTTTGTTCCTTACAGGTCAGGCATGCATCTAAGACTTTAGTTATGGTCTCCATGATGCCCTCCCAATAGTATATTCTTTTATCCACTTGTAGGTTTTGCGTACTATGCCATGTCCCATGATAGTGTGAGACTCTAAAATGACAGGGACACGCTCAGATGGCTGGAGATAGGGCAACTAATTTACTCCTAATATATTATATAATTTCCCGTTCTTTAATTTTGTGTTGCAGGAGTGATGAGTGAGCATCTTCTGTACTGGTTCATCTTCATCAGCCCATGCGTCAGGAGTCAAGAGGAGATTGTGTAACCTCTCAGCTTCACTATTGTCTAAGTGAAGAACAGGAAGCCGTGTTAACCCATCTGCATTCATATGGTGCATTCCTTCCCGATGTTCAATAGTCATATAATAATTCTGGAGCTTCATAGACCAGCGAGCCAACCGCCCTGTGGGGTCCTTCATATTCTGAAACTACTACATAAAGGCGTGGTCAGTGATTACTTTGAAGGGAGTCCCATATAGGAAGGGGCGGTAGTGTTTGACAGCAAGCAGGACAGCCAAAAACTCCTTCTCCATGACGCTGTAGTTACGCTCAGCTTTAGAAAGCATTTTGCTAAAGTAAGACCCGGGATTATCAACTCCATGCTCATCAAATTGAGCCAAGATAGCTCCAACAGCGTAGTAAGAGGCATCCGTGAACAACATGATAGGTTTTCTGTAGTAATGATGGCAGAGTATTGGTCTTTTTTGTAATAGCGCCTTCAGGGTCTCAAAGGCGGCTTTTTGTTCAGCACCTCATTGGAAGGGGGTATCCTTAGTTAAGAGATGGATGAGGGGCTCACTGAGCTGAGCGAACTTTGGGATAAATCGATGATAATATACCATCATACCCAAGAATATCTGGATGTCATGAAGGGTTTTTGGCGCAGGCATCCTAGATATTACTTCGACTTTTTCTTTTAGAGTTTGAATCCCATCTTGGAATATGGCGTGCCCAAGGAAATCAAACTTCTCTTAGAAAAAATTTAGAGGGCTTCAGCTTTATGTTAGAGTCCCACAAATGTTGAAACCCCCTTTAGGTGTGTGAGATGCTCGTTGAATGTCTAGGAGAAGAATGTGATGTAATCAAGGTAGACTATCACACAGCTCAGCTTAAGGTCCTGGAGAATGTTATTCATGGCCCGCTGAAAAGTAGCAGGCACATTGCACAACCCCTGAGGTAACCGAGTGGGTTAGAACAAACCCTCACTGCAGATAGGGGCACACTTCTCCTGATCCTGTGAAGAAAGGTCCGTCTGCCAATACCTGCTAGCCAAATCCATGGAGGAGAAGTATTTAGACCCAGAGAGTTGGTCCAGAGCGTCATCAATGCGGGGGATAGGGTAGCTGTCCTTCTTGGTAAGGTTATTCAGCCTATGGTAGTCCATTACTACTAAATGACCTCCATTTTTCTTCTTTATCAATAGGAGCGGGAATGACCAAGGGCTTTGGTAAGGTACTAAAAACCCAGCGTCCAGCAGCTGTTTGAGCTCCGTCCGCATTTGTAGCTCATCAACTTTGGATTTGTGGTAGGGTATGGAGCAGATAGGCCGAGCATACCAACATCAATGGTATGAGTCCAACCCTTCATGTGCCCATAGTCAGTGTCAGAGGTAGATAAGATGTCACTATAGGAATCTAGTAAGGTGTGGACTTAATCCAACTCAGCTGGGGTTAGTTCATCAGAGATTTTAACAGAGATTAGGGTACATATAGATTGGTTGGCGGATAACTCCATATACGCCCTAGATACAATATAGTAAACTTGCTTTATTTTCTCAAGGGGAATCAGCATACCCCTTCTGATCTCTTAATGCTTTTTTACAACCATATCCTTCTTACTAATTCTTTCTAGCAGAAAGTTGATAGTTCGCTGATAGACAGGGTCTAGTTCACCTGGAAAAACTCTGGGCTCCAAATGACTAATTCATTTAATTCTAGTTAGGTGCAATAAGAAGTTATGAGGGATTTGTAGGGTAGTCTTAGTGTCAACTACCCTTTGTTCACCCGCTTTAATTACAACCTCTTCTGAAGCATAGAAAGGGATACACTTGAAGGCATTCACTGAGGAAGGCAAAATTTTTGTATGCCATCCTTCCATGGTGTAATGTAATGTTAAGGTGGAAGAGGGAACTCAACGGTGCAAGAATAGTCTTTTTTGTTAAGCTATTAATTGGTCAGAATCAATGGAACCTCGCAGTTAAGCAAGGAGAGATAGCCCTGCTTCATGTTAATAGCCACTTCATATTTGAGCATGAACTGGATAATAATGAGTATATCATGGGTACTATTGTTCAAAGCCACTGCTGGAGCTGACAAGAGAAGCTTCCCAAAACGGATGGTCAGGGGAAGAGTACGCCCCAATGGCGCATGTATTGTTTGGACCTGCAGTTCCAAACTCTTAGGTCTAGTCGAGGTCAGGGGCTAGCTTAAATTTCTTATTAAGCATGGATGACACAATGTTTACCGGGGACCCAGTTTCAAGGATAGCTTTAACCCGCACCCCATAAACAATGACCTTTACTTTAGTTAAAGCACCACCCAATGAGGGGGAAGAGCGAGAACATCTTTTAGATGAAGAGTGGAGGCAAGACATTTAGCTGTTTCATGATATTTCTCCTGGATAGTCTGCAGGGTATGAATGCACAGGGTAGATTGGAGAAATGTGACAATGAGCTAGTCAGCGTCACTGGCAGTGTCAATAATCTCAAGGCCCCTTTTCACTTGCTGAAAATAATTTTTATAAGGGATCTTATCCCAATTCACTATCTCCAGGTTCAGTTGGTCAGGTACCTCCACTTCACTTGGGGCTCCTAAAACGTAATGACCAAAGTTTCCATCACCCCCCTCAGACTCATCATCATAGGGGTTATCAATGCAGGTTAAGAAGCCATAGGAGGTGGGGTAGGTTTTGACTTCCCTTATGGGATGATAGGTCCTGTGGTTGATCCTCTACCTTATTAACTTTTGGGGGAGGCGTTGGATTCATCACAGCTTGAGTTTTAACCTTTGAGGTAGGGGTTTTGCTGCCTCAGGGAGAAAGGTTTCAGATTAGAGTTAGCTGATTGAGAGGTTGAAGGGGATATCACCGTGGAGGTGGATGCCTTAACTTTAACATCTATGGGTCTTTTGGTGGCTGCGTTCTTCTGTGAAACAGGCAGTGTAGCTTGTGTGACCTGATAAAGAGATTTGGTCTTAGGAGCCAGGGTTGATACCACTTGAGAAAGCCGCTATGAAGAAGAAGATGAGCAAGGCAAAGGGACAACGGCTTTCACCATCTGAGTCTCTTGAACTGGAAACAAAGGGGAGCACTGCCCCATCCCCAACATTACCAACTGATTATTGTTATGGGAAGAGGGAACAGTAGGTGATGGCAGCTCCATAGGAGTCGGTTTCCAGAGGGAAACAGCCATAGTAGATGCTAAATGTTGCGGCTTAGAAGCTTGGCTCATAGCTCCTTGGGTAAGGTCAAGCTCAAAGATATCTGCAGCTGCTAATAAAGCCTCCTTGATATCCCATACAAATTTAAACGTGCACTTTACAGAAGAGATGCATCGCCAAGGAGTGATGAGGTGCCAAGCAAGCCAAGATAGCCGCAATTGCATCTTCAAGAGGTAGCATTTGTGCAAGCAACAAAGGTTGAGCTTTATTATAGAAGCGCTCAACAAACGAGGTGATTGATTCTCCCTCTTGCAACTTAAGGCACATAAAGGCCTGTTTTTGTCGCTGCAAACTTTGCTTAGAACCAAATTCATTAAGCAGCGCTTTCTTAACCTCTGCCCAAGTGCTGAGGTTGACCATGGTGGGGACCATTCTTTCTTGTGCTATTCAATTTAAGCAAGGAAGAATGAACCAGATTTTTTGCTGGTCAGTGGCTCCTTCAAACATAGATTCATACACATATAGGAAGGAGGAAATACTGCCCTCACCAGGTATAAACTTGTCTCAAAGAGAGGGTTTTCTTATACTAGGGCATGGTAGTGAAGTGCTGCTCAAGCTATTTAAGGCGAGACAGAGCACTAGCTAGCTGGAGTTCAATGGAGGCTAGCTGAGGGTTCATTTCCGTCATTTTAGTGGTTCTTTGTGGTGTACAGGCGCCCCTGTAGTGAGCACCACTTGTTGTATTTTTGGGTTAGAGAAAGGCTCGCTGGTGCTTGCTTTCCTCTAATCCAACAATATAAAAGGAGGGCTTCTCTCACCACTTATTTTTAAAAATAGAAATAAATAAACACTGGATAGGTTAAAATTATATATTTTTATTTGGCGCCGCGTGTGGGTAAAAAAGAGTATATTTTAATAAATTGATAAAATTATTTAAAATGTTAAAGCTTGACATTTATATGGCTTGGGAAATTCTAAATTTAGTAATATGCGGTTCTAGCCTATCAAAGCTCTTAAAATTTACTTCCTTTAGGATGAACAACAAATGGGGGATTATTTTGGGGCAAGATGTACCCATGGGGTAATAACTTAATATATTCTAGCCAATTCTCTTTTGCTAAAAATATTGCACCTTGGGGGACCCCTGATGCGCTTATAAAAGGGGGTAGTCCCTGCATAGGTGCTTGAATGGGATTAGATGAGGCTGAGGGTGAACCCTTTGATGGGTGCCCCAGAATAGGCCATAAGGTTGGAGGAATCAGATTTCCTAACTTTGTGCTACTTACTAAATAAGTTTTTGTAAAAGTGTTGCCCCAAATTGCAGGGTTACACTGAGAGTTGGCCAAGGTCTTTTGGCTGACTAAATCATTATTATTAATAAAATTGATTATACTATTATTGCGGACTTGTAAAGGTCTGACATTCCCTCTATTAGGGCGAGTTTCACCCACAACATTCTTATTCTGAGCCTGGGAGGCAAATGTCTGACATTCCCTACTGTAACATATTTAATAAATTCTTTTTACAAATAAACTGCCGTAAGGCGAAGTATTTAGTGAAAATGGCACAAGTGGTTGTCATCAGTAAGGTGCAGAATGATATGATGGCTAACATAACAGTCAAGTATTTTTTTGTAGCCCTAATATGCCTTTTTTAGGCTTCTATTATATAATTGATTGATAAACATTACTAGATTAATGAAAATTAAAGATTTTTTAATTACCTGTTTTTAAAAGTTAGTTTTAACAATTAAGGCGTTTTCAGAGTTAGAGTATTTCCATTCAGATTTTATTATAAAGAGATACATTATAGGATAAATAAATAAAGGTTATGCAAGCTTTTACTATGGGAATAAACATGATGGAATTGCAAATTTTAAAAAAATACATCATGTAATTTAGACAAATTGAGTTTGAAACTGCAATTTTCAAGGGTGCAAAGATATATCATTGAAACATGTATTGTAATTTAAACCCATTTTTTAGAAAAGAAAACTAATTGGCTTTTACATGTGCATTGATTTCCTGTTATTTAAGACTTTGTTGAAATGTTTTATTTAGTCAAAAAAGTATGTTAAAAAATTAGTGAATTCATCATATAAACTAAAACTTTGGTGAATAAAGTCATTTAAAATGTTTATCATAGCTAAAAAAGTATCTAGTGAGTTGAGAAGCCCTTGTGACATGCAAGTATAGAAACTCTCAGATTAGATCACAGCATCTTTTTACAAAATATAAAAAAAGTAATATTTACTGATATTTACTATTAAAATACAGTGAAGAAGGAATTAGACCTGGTATATAGCCTTAGAGAGATCAAACGTGGTAAAGGATAATCTTTTCTTTCCAATAAATTTTAGATGAGCAAACTCTCTATCATCAATGTTTTCCATTCTTTTTGTATGTGTTGCAATTTAGTCTGACCAACCATCTGATCAACTAATTTAATTACTAGATTTTATAATTTTACTAGAGGAGTGGTAGTATAGCTGTGTGTTCTTTCTCTCTCATGAGCCTCACTTTTAAATCAAAAAGTGAACTGAACAAGAATTGAGGGAGCATCCAACTGCCAGTGTACACTGCAACTATAGAGCAGTGATTCACGGCCAACTACTAAGCATAAGAAAGTCAATCCGCCCATCTGTGCATAGTACATAGAAACAAACAGCTTGCCTGCGCCAATATCAAATAATAAAATGAAGGATGCCAAGATGGATGTACCATCTGACAAACTTCCTTTGGCCCAGGCCCCCATATGACTAAATGGGGAAGGGATGAACAACCCATGTACATCAAATAACAATTTGGTGACATGAACAATGATGAAATGCATGAGCACGTCAAAGGGTCATGGCACCCTTGCGACTAGCGTGGATAATGGGGCTGACTCCCCAGGATCAGTAACCACTGACAACTAGATGACAGGAGTTACCCTTGGGGAGTGAGGCCTGACGCTGAGAACAGTGGTGTCAGGAATTTTCCCACCAAACCTCAGCCAGTAGAGGGGATCAGGGCCTCACAGGGTAAGAAAATTTTTGTGGAAAAAACAAAAACCTAGACAAAGTATTGGTTGGATCTGAAACTGACTCAGATTTGATTTACAAAAATCAGCTGCTCAAACCAACAGAGCAATGAGATAAAAAGTTTTATGCTGATATGGAGAAACTTACCAAATTCGCTCAGAGTATTTGAGTAAAGAAGAAGTCAGGCACCAGTCCTGACAAGGCCCAGTCAGGGGGGAACGGTCCCCAACCTAAATTGATCCGGCGACCTGAGCAAATCATTGGGCATGATCCCTGATACACCATTGGGTGCAATCCTCACGAATTCATGTCAACAGTAGGGTCTAGCTCAACTAAGAATCAACGGCCAATCCTGAATGGACCATTGGGACCAGACCCTGACAATTTCAAGCTGTTGGAGGGAGCTAGATTAGCACAAAGTCAAAAGTCAAACCAATATGAACTATCAGGGACCAACCCCAATGGTGGTGAAGCTATGTGCAGGACTGAATCTGAGGGATCAGACACTTGAGAAAAGTTGGCAAAAAACTAAAAGTACTACCAAAAGAGGCCAAAACCCTGACAGCGGTCAAGTCAGCAGCCAGGGCCCCAGTAAAATATACCCCAATTCAGACAGACATGTTAGTGCGTCGCAGCGTGTATGCCCACAAAGTCAAAAAATTAGGAGGCCTTCCAGTTCCCATACTCTACAGTGACTCAATGGGTCTCCAAAAATATCAAACCTGCCATCGTGGCTATGTGTCAAGACCACAAGTTTTCTGATGGAGCAGCCAAACGCTGGCTTGATACCCAAATCTCAATTGACATGGTGGTACTCTTCAAGGCGTCATGAGTTCAGACCAAAGACGCCCTGGAATGGATGAAAATCCCCGTGGAGAACAAGGTGATTAAGGCCACAATTCGTGAAGATTTAAACCTGGTGGACGCGAAGGCCTGGATGGATGCCAGCATTGACCTTTTAAATGTGATGGAGTATAACAAGCCCAGCATTACAACATGATATTCCCAAGCCATCGGGAGCTTAGGCCTCAACCCAACAGAATTAGCCAAATATACGAAACAATTCCCAAGCATCTTGACCACCCTCAAATGGGTCCAACACACCATTCAAGTAGACATGGCACTGGAATTGTGTATCCACCTTCTCCCCAGAGGAGGCACTACCATGGATCACAGACAGTTTCAAGGCCACAGAGGCCCTACACTGGCATAAAACACCAGCCACTGCATCAGACCTGATGAAAGGGGGTGGACAAAGGGAAAAAGGGGGGAGTGGGACCATTCCAGGATTGGGCACCGGGAAAAGGCCTCAACTTCCCCCAATGGAAAAATGGGAAATGAAAACTGGTTTTGAGAGGGGGCCAAATAGACCTAAAATGGGCGAGCTGGGGGTGACTAAACCAATTCCCAAACCTTAAAGGGTGACCCTTTCTAGAAAAAAAGGGGGAACCAGAATACAACAATCACCAAAACTGCAGATGGGATGCAGTGGGGGTTTACCCAGAGTCATCCCAACTGTGGATGGAACACGAGATTTCACCCAGGGGAAAGGATGAAAGGGGGCCCAAACCCCCCACCCGGGGCCCAAAAATGGCCAAAGTGGGGAACCATACCAAAACCATTCAGGATAGAAACAACCTTCCCAGAACTGATGCTAGCAGCCCCATATGCTGCCAAAGGGTTTCACCCCCCAAACATTCCCAAAGGAGGAGGTGGGAGTTAGAGCATGAAAAAATATTTACAGATGGGGGGTGGGAAAGGCCAAAAGGGGTTGAGCATACCCAATTAGCTGGAGGTCCTTCAAAAATTCCCACCCAAGGGGGTTAGTGCAAGCTTTTGACTGGGGAGGTTTACGGTGGCTAAAAGCTGGAAAAAAATTGGGGAAAAAGCGCCAGGAGGAAATGGAAAAAAGAAAAATATCAAATAATTTAAAATTAAAAGCTTGATATTTTTAGGGGGCATTGGGACTGGTGCCCAGGATCTTTAGAGCCTCATCCAATCAGGGTCTTTTTCGATTTCCAGAATGGCCTCCTTTAGGGGGTTTAATGGGAAAGGCGCCATACTGAATGGGGGGGGCTGCCCTACATGACTGGAAAGGTGAGGATGACCTGAAAAGATTTAGCTGGGTTTTGAAACTGATTTTCATCACCTGATCTGGGAAAATGGGGAAATTTTAAGATTTTTTTCCCTCCGAAATCC
>JAKSZP010001059.1:0-13081 GCA_022478985.1 Massospora cicadina | reverse complement strand
AGAATGATGTATGATTTTCAGGTCATAATGCTTGAGCTTTAAAGCCCTTTAATAAAAATTTCTGCGGGACATTTTATTTTTAAACACTTCAAGGAGTCTTGAAAGTGACAAAAGTAAACGCAGTTACATTAAGGAGAGGATGTTATTTTTTTACTGCAAGTAGTATGGCAGGGCATTCCTTTTTGGTAACAATATAGCTGTGTTCTTCCTTGAGAGATTTTTGATGAAAAATGAGACATGGTGATTTATGCCATTTTTGTTCAGGTGAGCAAGAATTGCCCTGACAGCTAATCAAAGGCATCAGTAAAGAGAACAAAACTTTTCAATAATATGGGTGGCGTAGGATAGATCATTCTTATTATAACTATTTCAGAGTCATAAAAGCTACTTTTTGTTCTAATCCCCTAAAAGAAAGGAGTGTTACTGATTAATAACTGGACAAGAAGCTCACTGAGTTAAGAAAACTTTGTTATAAATTGATGGTAATATCCCATCGTACATAAACATACCTGGAATTTTGAAGGTTTTGTGGTTCAGAAAGATTGGATAAACTTCAACCTTATCTTGTAAAGGTTGAAATCTTCTCAAGAGATAGCATGCTGAAGGACTCCAAGTTTTATTTGTAAAAAAGTCTTTTTGAGGGTTTCAATTTGATGTTAGAGTTGAGTAATAGCTGAAATTCTTTTTTAAGATGATTAAAATGATCATTAAAATGCCTAGGAAGAATGGTAAATATTATTAAGATAAACTAATAACGCAGTGCAATTTGAGGTCTTGTAATATGTGATTCATCACTCCTTGAAAAGAGGCAGGAGCATTGCATAGACCTTGAGTAAATTGAGTGGGTTGAAATAAACCTTACTACAAAAGAGCGCGCACTTTTCTTGATCTTGTGAGGAGAGGGTCATTTACCAGTACTTGCTGGCCAAATCCATGACAGAAAAGAAGTTAGAGCCAGGGAGTTGTGCAAGAGCGTCCTTATTATGTGATATGGGATAACTATCCTTCTTAGTGAGATTATTTAGTTTCCAATAGTCCATCATGGATTAGTGGCCATCATTTTTTTCTTAATAAGCAGAAGGGGAGATGATCAAGGACTTTGGAATAGTACTAGTAAACCAGCGTCCAGTTTTTCTGAGCTCTTTTCTCATCAGTTGCTCTTTGACCTTCAATTTGCAATAGGGTTTGGATAAAATAGAACTAGCATCACCTACATTGACAGTGTGACTCCAAATTTTCATGTGTCCATAGTTGATGTTTAATTTAGAAAAGATATCAATGTAATAATCTAATAAAGAATGAACTTTTTAAGCTCTTCAGGAGTTAATATCATCTGAAATATGAACATTGGGTATTGTCCAGAGTAGTTTGTCAGTAAGTAATCCCATATCCATCATAGTACCAATGTAATGAATTTTGTCAATATCCTTAATTGAAGCCAGTGGCTTTTCCTTTTACTTTATGCTTCTTTTATAAGGGTTTCTTTGTTAGTAATTTTTTAAGAATGTTGACAGGCTGCTGGTAGGCAGTTTTATATTCTGTGTAGAATTTGAGGTTATTGAGGGCTAACTCCATCTATACTCATTTTTAAAAAAGGCAGTGCCTAAGGATAAATATAGTGATCTTAATAGTAACAACTCTTTGTTCACTAAGGCTGATTCTAATTTCTTCTGAAGCATAAAAGTGATTACCCTCTATAGCGTCTACAGCTTAAGGATTTTTTATATTTTGTACCAATGTGGTATAATGTAAAGATAAGGCAGAAGCAGGATACTCAACCAGATAAGAATATTATTTCTTGTGGTATCATTATTATATAAACTAAAATGCTTTAAAGTTGAGGATGGAGAGAAAACACAAACTTCATATTATTAATACCATTGCCTTTGAGCATAAACTGGGTGCAATAAACATGTTATAGTTGCTGTTGTCCATAATAATGGCAGGTAAAGAAAGGATAATCCATACATATTATATGGCAGAGAAGAGTAAGATCCAGAAGTATAAGTGTTGTTTGGACCTGCTGTTCTGTATCCTTGAGAATTCCCAATCAGGCGCCAACTTTATCTTCTTGATGAGTTTTAAAATATGACATTAATTGGTGAGCAAGTATTGAGGATGGCCATAACTCTGACTTTTTGAATATCATTTTCTACCTTTATGATTGTTCCTCCAAAGCTGAGAGGAAGTGCAAGGACTTCTTTGAGATAGAACATAACGTTGAGTTTTTTAGCTATCTCAGGGTATTGTTCCTTTAATAGATATCAAGCTGTGAACATGTTGAATTGGTTGAATCAGTAAGGAAGAAACTGGTCAGCGTCACTATCAGGTTCAATAAATAGAACATTTTTAGAACGTGACTAATGTAGGTTCATTTTGATACTGTGGCATCATTTACACTCTTTCCATTAAGATAACCTGAATCTCAATTTTGATAGGCGCACCTAAAACATAGTAACAACATCTTTGTAACACCCTTCAGGTCTTTTTTGGAGGTGTTCTTAATACAAGTTAGGTATTCAATTGAAGGGGAAGTTCGTCAGGTAATAGAGATTTGTTGGCAATAGGGGTACCTGTCCCTATGCCAAAAAGTCTTTACCCTGATCTCCTATCTCAGACTTCTTCTTATGACAGTCGCTCTCAAGTCATCTAAGCTTATTACAGTAGGTGCACTTAGATAGTTTAGTTTTCTTTGACTTCTGATCTGCAATAGTCAAAGCTCATGGCTTGGATTGAGATTCTTGGGTAATCTCAAGTTTGTGGAAATCAGCGAAATCCAACAGGGCTTCTTTTATGTCATGAGCAGTATGTAAATAGCGTTTCACAGAGGTGATGTGCATAGCCAATGAAGAATGTGAGTCCAAACTAGTCATAAAGGCAGCTACTGAGTCATTGAGGGTGATCATATTAGAAATATAATGGAGTCTGGGCTTTATTCTTAAATTACTTAGCAAAAGCAGTGACAAATTCTCCTTTTTGCATAATAAAACTCATGAAAGCCTTTTCTCATGCTCAGTCTCTATTTTGAATCAGATTCATTGATAAGAGCTTCCTTAACTTTGGCCCAGGTACTGAGACTATTCATATGTGGAACCATAACTTCCTGAGCCATTTGACTTAAACAAGAGAGGATGTGTTTGACTTCTGGTGTTTAGTCACTCCTTCCATGGATGACTCATAGACATACAAAAATGAGGTGATGCTACCTTACCAGGTGTAAACTTGCCTTTAAAGGTGGTTAAAAAGGACATGTTCACCACTAGTGACATCATGGATGGCAGAAGTATTTCATATATTGACCTCAGATCATATATCCAGTTAATCAAGTGAATTAGAAAACCAATTGATCTGCTCTTATGTAAGCTCTAGTCAAGTTTAATTGCTTCAGGAGAAATTCAGGTGGTAGATACACAGAGAGAAATTTTCAGTTTAAGGGCAATCTTGTTAATATCAATGTATTATACCCAACGGTCAATCTCTAATCTTAAAGCAAAGCTCAGATTGGTTTGTTCTCAAGCTATGGTTGTTAGCCGCCACTTCTTCAACATGCTTGAAAAGATCCTACTTAATGTTATTAAATCCTAAATCTTCATACAGATGATTTTTTTGTTTGTAAATCAGTCTTAACCTGATCACAATAGTCCTCAACTTGAGCCAAATGCTTTTAGACACCCTTTGATAGATCATTCCCTTCATTAGCGTTCTTAACAACTTATAACTCTTTTTTACATTCATTAGATTGGCATTATAGATATTTGACATTTTCATGTGAGACCTTCCGCTATAGCTCCTTCTTTATTAGAGAAATTTAGTCTCCATGGTGGAAAAATAGCCACATAATTTCATAGGGATTATTATTCTCAAGCTCCCCAAGGCGAAATAAGGTCTGAACTAATTGCTGTTCATGGTTGTAACTTTCTATTCATCATCTCATTAAGTAATAGAAGCTTGGGACAAAAGTTTGCCATAAGTTTAAGCTTCATGTTTAATGTTCTTTCACAAATTCTTCAAGCAAAGACTGGGTCTTGGTGGCGGACTCATCCAACTTTATTATGAAATATCTTCTTGGCTTCTTCCACATATTTCATTAACTAAAATCAATTGTAAGATCTTGATTGTGAAGATGAACAATAAACTTTGGTTCTCTTCTACTCTTATTAGTACATCTTCTGTATAAATTGATGTCAAGAAATAGAGTTATCATAGGCGCGACTCAGGGCTTCTTAAGTAGCTATGTGATGCTGGAGCTCTTCATGATGTACTCCTATTAGATGTATCATATGGAACATGGCAGGGTGGGCAAATTTTTTGACATAAGTTAATAGATTGGTGATTCAAATGTAGGTTTCTAAGAGGGTTTTGATTTGTAAAGGAGCATCAGATAATCCTCAATGGAGGAGCCTCTCTCACAGGATGCAATGCCCCCAGGGTTAAATATGCCATGGGTTAAATTTCTAATAACTTTAGTGAAAGACCAGGTAATCCAGTGGAATTCTGGTACCACAACGCGGCTAAATTGTTCACCTTAAATCATGAGAGCAAGTAGACTATTGATCATGTCATTGTCTTTACCATTATCATTATTAATCCATCTAGAAATACCAAAGGCGGGTGCATCTTACATCTCCAATTGCTGATGGCAATAGATTGTGGTGTACAGTGTCCCCTGTAGTGAGCACCACCTGGAGAAATCTTGGTAAGGGTGCTTCTCATAGGTCTGTAACCTAAGGATTCAATAATAATGACAGCCACATAAACCTCCTAAACTTGCACCTGTCTAAAATTTGGTACCAAAAAGTAGTCCACAAATTGTACTGACATTCAGATAAGAAAATATGGTAACAAACAATACTTTAATTAATTATATTTTTGGTTTTAAAATCCCCTAGATAAAAACTATCATATAATTCACCCTAAGTATTAATACTATGACAGCAGTACTTAATATGTAAAAAATTGTTACCTAAATAGGTTAAAGAAAATTTTACATGGATACAGATGCGCTTCTCACTTCTTCAATGTCACATTTATTTGTTTGAATCAAGAAACTCTGTTTACAACAACACTTTCAGATTATCACTATTTTCCCTATTGATTATTGTATCAATCTACTGGATCAAATGAGAAGTTTCACTTTTATTAACACCTTAATTTTAATTCAGATTCTTATTATGATTGACAAGTTCCTGATCTGGGTATTGCGTTATAAATTGAAAGCCAGACTTTTGATCTCATGGTTTCTAATCAATAGGAATTATTTGAAAATTTTTATTCTGTCTTAACTTAGAGATATAAGGCAAATCAAATGATCAAGAGGCATCTTCATAATAAGTTTTATTAAACTCAAACAATTAGCAATCTTTAAAGTGGTTTTGTTTTAAATTTGACTTGATTATGGATTTCAATTGGTTGAGAAATTATATTCATATATAAAAACCTTTTTTAGGTCTATAAATGGGAATTTTATTATTTCTTTTATGTGACATAACTAAATTTAAGTCAGTGTGGTGAAAACTACAAAAACTAGTTTGTCTAATTTTCTGTGAAGCATTATTAGATTTAATAGAATTTTCAAACTATTTGAAACCTGGATCTTCTTGGTAGTATAAAAATACAGATGTCTGACAAAGAGGAACCAAAGAGCTAAAGCTTACTGACAAAATATTCCACTAAAAAGATTGCTGACGCTACCATGACTAATAATCTTGTATCCTTTAAAGAACTAGCCAATTAACTTATTATGTGGAGATTCCAACACCAAGCCATTTATCAAAGTAGTGATATTATTCCAGAC
Source organism: Massospora cicadina (assembly GCA_022478985.1). Lineage (NCBI taxonomy): Eukaryota > Fungi > Entomophthoromycota > Entomophthoromycetes > Entomophthorales > Entomophthoraceae > Massospora > Massospora cicadina. Next base: position 7,287 of record JAKSZP010001059.1, on the reverse strand, counting down.
ATTCATCTTTGGATGTGTGAATTTTTTTAAAGTGTTAAAAACTTTGGAAATAGTAACCAAATACTTGTGCCAGTATAACTCTAGTCCAATGTAAGAGCTATGAGCAAGGCAAGTACATGACTGAAGTAATCTCTTTTTATTAGAAGATGTTTTAAATTTATTTTAAGTAAAAATTGTATCTATAGATAAATGAGCTTTACTGTTGGCTGTTAATTGTCTTAGAAAACAAACATGAAGAATATCAAGTTTTGATTTTTCCTTATCTACGCACTTTCAAATTACCATATGCTAAATTTTGGGTGCAGAAGCTGCTCACTTTGTGCTTCTTTACTGAAATCCAACAATGGGGGATGGATACTACAATTATAATATAAATACTTTAACTTCAAAAACTTAGGAAATTAGGGCTTTTAAAGTTTTATTAAGCTCAGACAGGCATAAGGGAAAAAATGCACCCTTTTGATCTCAGATCATTCAGTATTTAACTGTATCACGGTTTGAGGGAAATTCAATAATAAGTTTGGAATAGCTTAGACTAGTCTGAAATAGGAAATATGTGAGGTTAGCCTATTGAAGCTCAGAAAACTCACTTTACTTAGGCTGAACAATGAATGGGGAATTATTTTGGGGTAAGATGTACCTGTGGGGTAATGACTTAATATATTTTAGCCAATACCCTTTTGTGAAAAATATTGCACCTTGGGGGACCCCTTCCACGCCTATAAGAGGGGTGGTCCCCGCATAGGTTCTTGAATGGGACTGGTAGGGGCTGGGGGAGATCCATCCAATGGATGCCCCAGAGTCCACCATGAAGTAGGAGTAATCCCACTGCTTAAATTAGTATTAATTACCCATGAGGTATTTGAACTAGTGGTAATCCAATTTGTGGGGTTCCACTGAGAATTGGCCAAGGTATTTTGGCTGATATTTTCACTATTTAAATTGATCATTTCAAAGGATGGTTATCAAAGGGTGGTTAGCCAAGTGGGTAAAACTGCTTCCACCCCTAGTGCAGGTTTTGAGTTCAAAACCTGTACTGGCTAGAAAACATTCTCAGTGTGGTATATTTGTCCCAAGGTCGACCCACCTCAAATAATTTTTTTTATATTTTTTTTTCAAAGGATGGTTATCCTGGCAGGTAAAACTGCTTCCACCCTAGTGCAGTTTTTGTTCATACAAGTTTAAAACCTTTACTGGCTAGAAAATTCTTGGTGTGGTATATTTGTTCCAAGGTTGACCCACCTTTTAATACTAAATTGATCATTTCAATGTCATGGACTTGTAAATGTCTGAAATTATCCCTTCTCACCCGATTTTGACCCACAACATTCTTATCTTGTAGCTGGGAGGGCAAATGTCAGACATCACCCCTTCAAGAATGTTGTGGGAGAATAGGGCTGTAGGAATTGGCCATGAACTCGATTAATAGTAACTCCAGAAGTAAGGGATTTGATGGAGTACTCCTCTCCTCGCTTGTAAGTGACTACAAAAGGGTATTCCCAAATGGACCCAAGTTTCTCTTTTCTAGGGGTGATACAATTGTGATAGTAAAGCACCAAGTCAGATACTTGGAAGGAAGGAAGATGGGCCTGGAGCTCATTAGCAGCTTGGCCCTCTTTTTTGACTGTCTTTTCCAAGTTGGTCATTGCCTCCAATTGTAGCTGAATGATGTGCTGAGCCAACTTCTTCATGGCTTGCTCAGGGTCAGTCCTATCAGTGAAAATGTCTTTGGCTAATAATGCTGGCACCCAGGTTCCTATCCATAAACACATGGAAAGGAGACATCTTAAGATCTGGTGGTAACTGATAAGGTAAGCCATGAGGGCACTGGGTAAGTACTGATCCCAGTGAAGGGGGTCTGAAGTGGCCATTTTCCATAATATAGATACCAGGGTACCATTGGCTCTTTCCGCGGTACCATTTGTTGAAGGGTTGTAGGGGGCAGAAAAGAGCTGTTGCATGCCCATGGAAGTCGCGAGAATTTTCACCACTTGGGAGATGAAATTTTTACCATTATCACAGAGTAAAACTTGAGGGCAAACGTATTAAGTAAAAATATACTGGTGGAGGAAAGTAGCCGTGGCTTTTGACATCTGAGATAGGATAGCCACTGCCTCAACCCATTTAATAAAGTGATCAATCCCTACCAATATATATCTATTTCCACCCATAGTTTGGGGTAGAGGGCCAACCACATCGAGACTTATTGTGTGGAAAGGCTGTTGAGGGGTGGTAGGTTGATATTGATGCTTGTTTTTAAAGATGGATTGCTTTTTGCATGTCAGACAAGCATCCAAGACTTCAACAATGGTCTCCATGATTCCCTCCTAATAGTAGCGTTCATTTACCCATTCATAGGTTTTCCATACTCCGCTATGACCTAGGAGGGCATAAAACTCCATAATGACAGGTACTCACTCTGAGGGTCGGAGGTAGAGTAACCAGATCACCCCTACTTTCTTGTATAGATGCCCATTATCCACCTTTGTGTTATGGGAATGTCAAGCTAGCATCTTTTGGACTGGTTCATCTTCATCCTCCCAAGAATCAGGGGTCATTAGAAGATTATATAGCCGCTCTGCTTCACTAACATCTAAGTGAAGGATGAGCAGCTGATTCAACCCATTGACATTCATGTGGCTCGTCCCAGATCAGTGTACAATGGTCATATCATAGTGTTGGAGCTTTAAAGCCCAGCGTGACAACCGCCCATTGGGATCCTTCATATTCTGTAACCATTTAAAGAGGCGTGGTCAGTAACTACTTTATATGAGGTCCCATATAAGAAAGGGCGGTATATTTAACAGCAAGACGGCCAGGCATTCCTTCTCAGTGACGCTATAGTTGCGTTCTGCCTTAGAGAGCATCTTGATGAAATATGAAACGGGGTGATCAACCCCATGCTCATCCAGTTGAGCCAAGATAGCTCCAACTGCATAGTCAGAAGCATCAGTAAATAGCATAAAGGGTTTACTATAATCAGGATGGCGCAGGATTGGCCGTTGCTGCTGCAGCTTTTTTAGCATTTCAAAAGCAACTTGTTGTTCCGCTCCCCAATGAAAAGGATTATTTTTAGTTAAAAGTTATATAAGGGCTCACTGAGCTGAGCAAATTTGGGGATTATTTATGGTAATACCCCATCATGCCCAAAACACATGAATATCACGGAGGGTTTTGGGAGCAGGCATCTTGGATATTGCCTTGACCTTATCTTTGAGAGGCTAGATCCCACCTGAGGAGATGGAGTAGCCCAGGAAGTCCAACTTTTTTTGGAAGAATGTACATCTGGAGGGCTTCAGCTTAATGTGAGAGGCCTGCAAAAATTGTAAAACATTCCTTTGCATGAGAAAGGTGTTCATTTAAGGTTTAGGAGAAGATAGTAATATTATCAAAATATACAATTACGCATCTAAGCTTAAAATCATGTAAGATGTGGTCCACGGCTCGCTGGAAAAAGGCGGGCACATTGCACAACTCTTGTGGTAGTCAAGTAGGTTGGAAGAGACCCTCGCTGCAGATAAGCGCACACTTTTCCTGGTCTTGCAGAGAAAGGTCCATCTGCCTTTATCTACTAGCCAAGTCCATGGCGGAAAAGAACTTGGACCCAGAGAGTTGGGCTAGAGAATTATCAATTTGCGGGATTGGGTAGCTGTACTTCTTGGTGAGGTTATTCAGCTTGTGGTAGTCCATAACTACTTGATGTCCACCATTCTTCTTTTTTATGAGCAATAGTGGAGATGAACAGGGACTTTGAAAGGCACCAATAGCCCCGCGTCCAGGAACTGTTTAAGCTCCTTCCTCATCTGGTGCTCCTCAACTTTTAATTTTTGATAAGGCTCAGATCAAATAGGCTTGGCATCACCAGCATCAATGGTGTGGCACCAGCCCTTCATATGCCCATAGTCAGTATTGGATTTGGAGAAAATATCACTATATGACTCTAGTGAGGAATGAACTTTATAAAGGTCAGCAGGAGTTAGATCATCAGAAATCTGAACGTTGGGCAAAGCTCATATCATTTGGTCAGTGGGTAGTCCCATATCCAGCATAGACCCAATATGATGGACTTGGTGGATTTCTTCATTTGAAATCAACAGGGATTTTCCAACCTCCTGGTGCTTCTTAATGGCAATATTCTTGTTAGTAAGATTCCTCAGCAGAAAATTGATAGGTCGCTGGTGGGCAGGGTCTAGGATACCTGGCAAAACCAAAGGTTCCAAAGGGCTTATTCCATCAATGCTTGTTAAGTGCAGAAGGCAGTTGCGGGGGATTTTTATAGTAATTTTGGTGTCTATCCCCTTTTGTTCACCCGCTTTGACTACTACCTCCTCTGACGCATACAATGGAATGCCCTTAGAACCACCCACACAGGCAGGCAGGTTTTTTATGTTTCTGCCCGATGTGGTATATGTAAGGGTGAGGGCGGAAGAAGGATACTCAACTATGCATGTATAATCCTTCTTCTTATGCTCATTGTTTGTGAATACTAGGAGAACCTCATAATTTAGAAGGGAGAGAAATCCCTGTTTCATATTAATGATCCCTTCTACTCAATCATGAACTGCGTGCCAATGAGTAGGTCATATGTATTATTGGTTAATGCTACCGCGGGGGCAGCCAGTAGGAGCTTCCCAATATGTATGGGTAAAGAAGAGTAGGCTCCAATAGCTCGCATATTGTTAGGCCCATCAGTTCCAAACTCTTGTGAATAGTCCAGGCCAGGCGCCAACTTTTTTGTTGATGAGCTTGGATGAGACTACGTTCACTGAAGCACACATCAAGGATGGCTAAAACGCGTACCTTATTGATGACAACCTTTACCTTCATTATTGTGTTACCAAAAGTAGGGGGGAGGGCAAGAACCTCCTTCAACTGGAGAGTGGAGGCAAGTCGTTGAGCCATCACAGGGTATTTGTATTTAATATATTGAAGGGTATTAACCTGTTGGGTGGATTGGATCACTGTCCCAATAAGCTGGTCCACATCACTAGCATTATCAATCACCTCTGAAAACCCCAACAACTGTTTCAGATAAGTTTGTCAAGGTATTATGGCTATATCAATTCGTTCAGGCTTCAACCTATCTGAAACATGCACTTCCATTGGGTTTCCAAAACATAATAGCCTGCATCTTCTCCACCCCCTTTAAACTCGTCATCAGAAGGATTGTCAATGCAATTCAACGAGCTACTAAGAGGGGGCTGAGAAACTGGCTTAATCTCCTCACAGGGGAGGGCTTTGTCGCTCTCATCTACCCTTTTGACTTTTGAAGGGAGCATCGTAGCTGTACCAACTTTTGTGGGAGGCGTTGGAAGTGTAATGGCTTTGACTTTTGCCATAGAGGTGACCGGCTTGGGCTGCTCCATAGCGGCAGGTTTTGAACTAGGGTCAGCTTGAGGTGAGGCTGAGGGGGATTGAGGTATAGGCTTAGGTGGGTGTGATAATTTAGTCACCTTAGTAGACTGCTCAGCAAGAGGGGGACCAGGCAGTGTGATAACTGACTTCATCTTTTAAGCTATTGATCCTGAAGCTGAGGGGAGCGCTGCACCATAAAGCCAATAATTACTGGCTATCCTAACATGGTGGAGGAGTATTTTGGCGCAGTAGCTCTGCGGAAATGGGGTTCCAGAGGGATACAGCCATATCAGAGGCTGATGGGGTCAGAGATGATCCCCACTTTTGAGCTCTTTGCAGAAGGTCAGGTTCATAAAGGTCATCCACCGCTAGCAATGCCTCTTTGATATCCCGTACAGTTTAAAAGGTGTGCTTGACTGCGGAGATATGCATTGCTAAAGGGGATAAGATGCCAAGCTAGCCACAATAGCAGCAATGGTATCATTTAGAGGGAGCAGTTTGGACAGCAACAGAGGTTGAGCTTTGCTATAAAATCACTGAACAAATGAGGGGATCATTTTCCCTCTTGCAGCCTAAGGCACATAAAGACCTGTTTTTGCCGTTGTAAACTCTGTTTTGAGCCAAACTCGTCAATCAGCGCATGTTTGACCTCCGCCCAGGTGGTAGTGTGGTCATATAAGAAACCATGATCTCTTGAGCCATCTGACTCAAGCAAGGAAGGATACACTTGGTTTTTTGAAGGTCATTCACTCCTTCCATTGCAGATTCATAAAAATAAAGAAAGAGCAATACTGCCCTCACCAGGTGTGTATTTGTCTCATAATGGAGGTTTAATTATAAAAGGGGAGGACCCATAAGGGCCTTGGGAAGAGTGCTGCTCAAGCCTTTTGAGGCGAGACAAAGCACTGTCTAGTTGGCCCTTATAGCAGCTAGACTTGGTTCTGGAATAGTAGTTATATTGGTGGTATACAGGTGCCCCTGTAGTGAGCACCACTTGTTGGATTTTGGGTGCAGATGATGATCGCTTGGTGCTTATTCCACCAAATCCAACAAGGGGGGATGGATACCACAATTATAATATAAATACTTTAACTTCAAAAACTTAGGAAATTAGGGCTTTTAAAGTTTTATTAAGCTCAGACAGGCATAAGGAAAAAATGCACCCTTTTGATCTCAGATCATTCAGTATTTAACTGTATCACGGTTTGAGGGAAATTCAATAATAAGTTTGGAATAGCTTAGACTAGTCTGAAATAGGAAATATGTGAAGTTAGCCTATTGAAGCTCAGAAAACTCACTTCACTTAGGCTGAACGATGAATGGGGAATTATTTTGGGGCAAGATGTACCTGTGGGGTAATGACTTAATATATTTTAGCCAATACCCTTTTGTGAAAAATATTGCACCTTGGGGGACCCCTTCCACGCCTATAAAAGGGGGTGTTCCCCACTTAGGTGCTTGAATGTGGCTGGTAGGGGCTGGTGGAGATCCATCCGATGGATGCCCCAGAGTCTACTATGAAGTCAGAGTAATCTGACTGCTTAAATTAAATTAATTGCCCATGAGGTATTTGAACTAGTGTTACCCCAATTCGCAGGGTTCCACCAAGAATCAGCTGGGGTCTTTTGGCCAATATTCTCACTATATAAATAAATCATTTCAATGTCATGGACTTGTAAATGTCTGACATTCCCTTTAATTGACTGATTTTGACCCACAACATTCTTATCTTGTAGCCAGGAGGGCAAATGTCTGACACCATATATTTAGCTTTACAAATTTAGTTTAGGTTTAAATTTCATTTTTTGGCTCCTGAGATTTTAAGCGCTGGGCTGTAATTTGAGCAATCAGTTTCATTGGATTCATGCAATTTTAACTCAGTCTTTGTGTCTCAAATAAAGATTTTAGAAGCTCAATTCTTCTTAGGATGTT
>JAKSZP010001058.1:0-13130 GCA_022478985.1 Massospora cicadina | reverse complement strand
GCAATGTACCAGCAACCTTTCAGCGCACAATGGACAAAATTTTGAGTGATCTTAAATTATTCTGCATACTGGTGTACCTGGATGACAGGAATGTTATTTCACAAAATTTTCTGAACATCTGGAGCATCATAACAAGTGTTTTAATGGTGTTGTGGGACACTCTGAAGATAAAACCTAGAAAATGCAATTTATTTAAAGAAAAATTTGGGAATACCTCATGTTCATCATTGATTCCATGGGCTTATGGCTTTCAGTTTCGGGTTTAACCGAAAAGAAACCTTCAATAACCATCAGATTGGGCCAATTATCCCTTCAACGCTTGGCTAACACCTAAACTCTCACCTCAAAAGCCTATTGCCTTTATAATTTTGGGCCAAATATCTCAATGTCAATTTGATCATATGTTTTATCTAAGCCTCAGGCCCAAATTTGCCACATAATATGGCCAATTTCCTATTCATCAAATCTTAGAAATTTAGTCAAATTATTAAACAATCAACTAACTTGTATACAAAATTGTTTGGGACAAAAATGAAGTTAACATCAAAAAATTTCCATGGACCATCAGATAAACAAAAAATGTAATCAATTTTCTGCCCTAGGCAAAATTTGTATGTTGATCCAAGTAATTGGCACAATAGCACTTGCACATGGACTCCCCAAAAAGGAAGCACCTAGTGTTTTGAGGGAGGGGTGTTGACGTCCCAATTGGGGGTACATCATCTACTTCAATTGTTAAGAATTTCACAGAAGGTGTATTTTGTCAGCAGTAAGATGAAACTCAAATCAAAAGACCCTGGGACAATTTTGCATGCTTTTATTGAAATTTTGTCCCTGAAATCCTCTCTTTTGAGAGTATTTTGCCACCAATAAACCTAAGAAAAGTTTACAGTCATATCAGTTCAAGGGCCAAACTGAGGTGGTAAAATATCTGTTAAAATTTTATACTCAGATGTAGGAGATGCCTAGAGGTATAAATACCGGTGCCTGGCCAATGACTAAGCATCTAATAAATAGCTTATAATAAAAGTTATATTTATTTTATCTTTTTCCTGGTCTTTGTCTGAATCCGACCTTGAGAAGTGTTGACAAGCTAAAAAGCCAATTCCACAGCTTGTATTAATCCTATTTTAGAAAAAAAACCTGATTACGTTGGGGTTTTTAATAAATTTGACCAAAAGTCAGGGATATATTAATGTGCCTAGTGAGTTTCTGAACAGGGAAAACTGAAGCCACTGGCCATATTGAGGATCATAGGGTGGAACTTTGACTCAAATAAGGGGCAGGATAAAGTTTCAATGACAATCCTCAGATTTTTCAGTGGCCTAACCCAAAAATTGAGGCAATTAACAAAATGCAACGTCCAATGAGTTTAGGAATGTTCAAGTATTTTCATGCATGGTAGGTTACTATCAAAGATTTTAGAAGGGTTCATGAATTTTAACCCCATTTCATTTACTACAAGGAGGAGTTCGGTGGGCAGATGAGTGCCAACAAGCTTTTGAGGCTTTGAAAAAAAAAAATGAGCATGGGGCTGACCTCCAATATCCAGATTTCAAGGTCTTTTATCATACAAACTGACGCCTTGTTGTTGTATTGGGGGGGGCTATCCCAGATTGGTTATGTTGGTGAGGAGCATCTGGTCACTTTTTGCAGCAGAAAACGAAAAACAGGGAATAATTATATGGTGACTGAGCAAGATTGGTTGGATGTCATCTAAACTTTTTAAAAAATTTCAGGTTTACATTCATGGCACCAAGTTCCAAGTAGTGATGGATCACAGCTCATTACAATGGCTCCACAATCTCAAGGAGTCTGGGGGATGTTTAAATTTTGGGCCTAAATTACAGGCATACAACTATGAAATTGTTCATAGAGCTGGAGGGGCCCCATCAAAATGCAGAGGGACATTAGGACTTCCTATTGTAGCTGTCCTAAGCAGTTTGGCTGATGAGTTCATAAAAAGATGGTTACTCAAAAGTATGGAGATGAGCCACCTGAAGTACAAAAGACGATCAAAAAAAATTAACTGACACTAATATCAGAATAGAGCTTTATAATAGCTTAAGCATGGGGACATCAAATTTTCCCAAAAACCCTTGACCAAATGGAGATTATTGAACAACCACACAAGGCCATCAGGCATGGAGAATTAACCAAAAAGAAGTAATTCAATCTAGTTACTATTGGGATTCCATACAAATTGAAAAAAAGGTACATATTAAATGTCATTTGGGGAAAAATTTCAAAGCCAATGATTTGGTGGAAATATTGTTTGACAAACTATGGGTTTGGATAAAATGTCAATTAATGGTTTTACCCTTTGCCTGTGAGTAGCCAGGCAAAAAATACATATTTGTTACAGACCTTCTGACAAAAAGGGTGGAAGCAAAAGCAATTTTAGATAGGGGTGTAACTACCCCAAGTTCATTATGGATAATATTATTTCAAACATGGATCCCTCCAGAAGATATTGATGGATAATGGCACAAATTTTATGCCCTGATACAACAGTTAAATGGGACACAAAGGGGAGTGTTGTCAACACCATACCATCCTGAGACTGATTATATGTAAAAAAATAAATGGCACTCTAGTTGAAACATTAACAAAAATGCAGCCCACCTTTGCAAAGGGATACTTCCATTGGGCATGATTTGCATAAAAATTTTACACCACAGCAGCACAGGCCTCTCCCATTTTGACTTATGATGGTAGACAGCCCACTCTGCCTCCATTATTATATTAATTACCAGTTAACTGAAGCAATTACCCAAAATAATTATTTTAAGTAACTAGTTAAGACTTTAATCAAATTGCAATCAAGCCTTTAAAACATGGTTAGAAAAAAACTAGCAGAAGAGCTAGGGGATGTAAACGAGCTACAGTTACTGGGTTTCAAGGAAAAGACTTAGTAGTATATTGTGACACTCATAGTAGGAGGAAAAACAGGTCTTGTTTTGGAAAAGTCCATTTATTATATTGAGAAATGCCAAAGATATATATACCATTAAGGATTAATGGGTGGGTTTTGAATTGATTACATGCTAAGTTCCTTTATCTGTATTATAAAAACAATAATAATACCAAAAAGAAAAGAAAAAAAAACAATTATATATGAAATATAATAATGATAATAAAATAATAAAAAAAAAAAAAAGACAAGAAATAATTAAAAACATAAAAGGATTCAAAGATATGATGCCCATCATTGGGGAACCAGATAACCCTTCTTCAGGAGGGAGGGGGTGAGATTAAACTGGGGAAGCTTGTAGGGAATTGAAGAAATGCAAATCACATGTTTTTATATCCAAACCCTGTCAATAATGCACAAAACCCCAAAAAAGGCTTGGACCCACACTCACCAGTTGGCTTGGGGAAAGGGCCCAAAAATAAAGGGGAAGACCTTTGGGAAGGGACTTTGGAACAGGAAAGAAAGGTTTGACTGGGTTTAAATGTAGAAAGGAATATACAGTCAGCAAAAGGTTTTTAAGGGGGATAAATGAGAAAAGAAAAATTTTTCAAAACATCTGCAAAGGGGCCTTGTATAAAACCATGTGCATGTCAGGCACATTTTCAGGGGGAAGTGGGGAAAGGGAGGAGGCAAACGCATGTTCCCAGAAGAGCCATCGGGGATATACTTTTCAGGAAATTTTTCCGGGAGAAAAAGGGTTTGAAAACCCAAAATGCCCCAATTTTGAAACCCTAGTTTTAAGACCCAACAGGACTTTAAATTGATATGTACCAAGGGGTTTGACCAAAGCCTAGAAACTGAGTTAGCAAAAGTAAGAGCTTTTTTGGGCCCCCAAAAAATATTTTATGTGGCAACCCAGGTCCATGAGAAAGTGGATGGCAAGTAGGCATTTATGAGTTCCAACATTGAATCAAGCTCAAACCCCAATGAAGAAATTTGAAATTTAGGGAGGAAGCAAGGTTAGAAAGGGAAGACATGAAAAGGAAAACAATAAGTCAGGGAAGGGGATCCCCCCTGAAGCGAATTGATAGATAAGGGGTTCTTTTGACTGGTTTTAAAAGCCCAAAGAGTTAAGGAGAGAATCAAAGGAGGATCCCACTTAACCCCAAAGGGATGTTCAATGGACAGTATTTAAAGCCAAGGGGGTCTATTTGTCAATGATTGGGAAATTTAGAGGGTGCAAAGCCAAACTCTTGGATACCATGGAAGCATAGTGGTCAATCCAGCTTGAGAAATCTGGGGAACAGCAAGGTGACCATAGCATGCCTATGGACTTGCTCAGTCTTAAGAAGACCATCTGTTCAAGGCCAAAACTATAACTATATTGTCCTTTGATCATGAAAAATTAGACATTGTGACCCAGAAAGAAGGGTACCTTATGCTTTTTTACAGTCAAGATGGGGAAAGTGTTGAGTAGTTGAATGGATCAATCATCAGTATTTGGCCAAGTGTCATTGATAATGAGGCGTCATGGGTAATATGTGGCAAACATTGAGCCCTCTATATAATCTCTAAGTTGATATTAATAAAATACAATTGAATATCACCACAATATAATAGTTTAATTTAAAGCTTGTTGTATTTTATACTTTTATGCTGTATTAAGTTGAGAATTTACTTGGGATCAGAAGGATTAGGGCAGTGAGCCATTGTCCAAATAACAACAGAGGAATATGGCTTCAAATTGTCATTTCCAAGGAGTTAATATTTAACTATTGTCACCTTCTGGTATACTGCCACCATATAATAGACACTAAAAACTCCACCTTACCACAGAAGAAGAACCAGCCATTCAAATTAGGCAAAACTTCAACAGAAATGATAGAACCTTTTATCTGAAAATTATCAAAAAGACAATCAACCTATACTAAGGGTCAGTAAAACCCTGAAGTGAGGCACTAGAACTGGCCATTTTAATAATCCCGATGCAATCAGCATATTACCAGTTTGTGAGGAGAAGCAATAATAATAAAAGAAGTATTGCAGCCTCAGACCCAGAAGTGGGTATTGAGCAAGGGGCCACCAAAATTCTGATTCAGGGATATCCACCACAAGATGGAGCTTACAGATACAAACATCAAGCCAAATTGATAATACTACCAAGGTGGAGGTCAAGAAGTGACTATCCAGAGCTCAAGAAGCCCCTACAATATTACCAAACTTTATTCCCAATTTACTATTGATTTTAAATATATTATTACTTGTTTTTATACCTAAAGTATAAAAGTACTTTAATTTTATTCTAACATAAAATCTTTAACCACAGAATCTCAAGTTTTGTCCTTTGTTTTTGCTTATATTGGGTTTAAGTATAAATATTTCCAGTGTTCAGCATGGGATCTAAAGAACAGGACACTCATTTAGAAGGATTCTTATTGCTGATAACGTCAGGGGAGAGGTTAGTTGAGGTTTAGTTGAGTATTGTGCTAAGTAAACATACTGAGGATATGTCAAAGAATTTTAGTAAACATACTGCCAGCATAGTGTTGAGCTGTTCCAACTAGTCATTGATGCTACATTAGGTAGCATCAGAAGAAGCTAACCCAGTGAGGATTATCATGCACCTTCAGAGGTCACATGGTGTCTAATATAGGTGGAACAGAACCCCTCCTCAGCAAGTCAGCCACTCATGTTATATAAGCAAGGGTGAAGAGTTGACTAACTTAAAGTAAGTGCAAATTTAAAAACAGCATCAAATTAAAGTTATCCTTTTGTGGATAACTGAGCAAAATTAAAAACTTAACTTGTTTGACTCTGAAGGTATTGAAGCTTATTAATCAAGAAAGGCTAAAATTAATAGTTTTAAATTTAAAATTAGAATATATTTACTATTTAAAAGCAATACAAAAAATATTGGATACTACTTTAATTGTTCTAATAAATTAATGACTCATAATATATAATTGCAAGCCCAGAGAGAACAAAGTTCTAGGTTAATATATAATGATAAATATGCCACTTAATATATGCTAAAGCACCAAAACTTTCAGTTATAGAATGCTTACCAAGTTAAACTGATAAACCAATCTGTTAGAGATGCAAGCACAATTGTTTTTACTTCAGCTAAATTATCAAAGCAAAAAATGTATAAACTATCTTTGACAGATGTATAAGACATAAACAATATAGTAAAAGGACTGCACATCTAGTAAAAGACTAAAATTTAAAATCACTTATAGACAGAGTAGCTACAATATCTGATAAAAAACACAAATAAGAACAGATTTATGATAAAAAACATTAGTCAATTATAAAAACAATAATATCAGAATATTAGTTAAAAACATTAGTAGATCATCTGATAGGATCTAAAAGCAAACATTATATAAGGATAATTACCTCTAATAATATTACATAAAAATTTAAATCCAACACATAAATAAAAATTGATTTTTAAGGCGTTACATTTGTTTCACCCACTTTTTTTATATAATTGTTACCCCTAATAGATTAAACCTAATTTAAATTTTGGTTTTATGCTTACTCTGAAAAGTATATCAGCATTTAGGATAATTTTACAAATAATAAATTTTTTTAAATATTCTTATATACTAAAAATTAAAATAGAGATACTTACTCTGATATATATATAGTATAAAACCCATCAAAAACAGCAAAAGCTACAAACATTAAAATCAAAAACTTGAATATGACTAAAGACAAGGAAAAAAATTTTCTATTGGGGATCAAGATTATGATTACAAGGAATCCCAACTATATAGAAACTATCAACCAATATGATTATAAGGAAAAAATATGGAGACAACCAGGTACAACTGTTTTAAATTTAAAAGATTTATTAACATGATAAGAATCTTGACCAGTGAAGTTTCCATATTTTACCATTGTATAGATTGTTTTTTGAGTTGATCCACTTACCCCAAAGTGAAGTTTCATAATCAGTATTGTCCTAATTTAAATTTTTAAATCATATCTAAACTGACTCTTTTTTGATCCAGGCTATCATATTTTAATTGAGAGAAGTGACTTTTGATTCTGAGATGCTGAACCAATCAGAGCTCTTAAAATACTTTCATTTTTACATAACTTAGTAGTCATTAGTTGTTCATATGTACCAATTATAAATCCATTTGGTAAAATTTTAAAAAACTTTTAACATTTAACTGTTTTATAAAAATATTTTCTGTTTTCTGATAGTTTGGGAAAAGAATTCACCTCTTAAAGTCCTTCAGGTTTAAAAAAGGGTTTTTTTATTAAAACCCTCAAAATTTTTGAAAAAGGGGTAACTTTTTTTTTTTTATAATTTTCAAGTAATTTCTTTATAAGTTTTAGAATAAATTAAATATTCAACACCTGGATATTTTCTCAGCAGGACAAACATCCAAAAGTATGACATTCCCCCTTTTAAAAAATATTAAGGGGAAAATGGTTAAAAAGCGTCCAGGACTAATTTATAGAACCCCAAATATGAGAAAACAGATATTAAAAATCATCCCTCTATATGTAATTACAAAGGGTTTCCCCAGTTTGCCCCTTTTTCCATTTTGGTAGGTGATGCAATTATAGTAATATTTAACTAAATTTTAGATTTGAAAGGTGGGCAGAGGTTGCCTGAGTTAAAAACATCTCAGCACTCTTTTAACAGTCTTTGCTAAATTAGTCATTGCATCTTATTGTTTAAAATAATATGCCGAGCTAACCCAAAGCTTTATCTAGTTTTTCAATATTGAGAAAATACATTTTAGCAAAAGGCAGGTATTCCAGGCTCCCAAACACATATAAGGCTCAGAAAAGATGACATCATAAAGAGTTTTTTTGATAACTAAAAAAGATGCCATGAGAGTTTTTCCAAGCATTGATCCCAGTTTAGAGGATCTGAAGGGGCCATTTTAGTAAAATTAAGCCAAAGTTCCTTTTTTTTAGTACTAAACAAAGTTCCATTTTGCTCATTCAAAAGTACCATTTGTTGAAGATCTGAAAGGACTTAAAAGTTACTGAGCATTATGGATGTAGCTAAGATCTTGAGAACCTAGAAGTAAATTTTCCCATTATCACAGAGGAGAACCTGAGGACAACCATGTCGTTATAGATATATTAGGGGAATGGGGTGTTGATTAGTAGTTTGACAGAAAGCAACAGTAACAAACCACTTTGTAAAATTTATAAAATTACCAGTATATAACAGTACCATTGTTAGTTTGGGGTAATTTCTAACGCATCCAGACTTAAGGTGTGAAATGGTTGTTGAGCGGTGGTAGGCTAAAATTAATACTTTGGGTTTTGAATTTGACTGATCCTTACAGGATATACAAGATCTAAAAAATTTTAAAGATGGATTTTATAATCCCCATAAGTAATAACAATTAAATTTATATATTTCACACTACTCCTTTCCAAGGGGGAAATGCGCTTTTATAATCACAGGTACTCATTCCAAAGGTTGAAGAAGGGCAACCATCTTATGCCTACCTTCTTTATAGTTTTCCTTTTTTGACCTTTTTTGTTTTTGGGAAGTTTCATAGCAACATTTTTTTACAAGTTCATCCCCATCATCCTAAGCATCAGGTGCCATCAAAATATCATATAATACCTTCTTCACTATTGGAAAGTTAAGGACCAGATGGTGAGTTAATCTTTTATGTTTATATGTTGGGTCCCAGGGAGTTTTCTTTTTTTTATGTCATAATCCTAAGCTTTAGTGCTAACAAAATAATCTTTCAGTGTTTCCATGTTTTTAACCACTTAAAGAGGCGGGTCAATGATAAAGCTAAATGTAGTTTTATAAAAGGGTAATAGTGTTTTGCTGTAAGTAGGAGTGAAAGGTTTCTTTTAGTAATATCTCAGTTGCATTCTGCTTTAACTTTTACTGATTTTGGACGATGACCACGCCATTTTTATCCAGTTATGTGAAAATATCCCTGACAGAAATTTGTAGGCATCAATGAACAAGGAAAAAGGTTTTTTAAAATTTGGTTGTCATGGGATGGGTCAATATTGTAATAATTTCATTATAGTCTAAAAAGCTACTTTTTGTTATTCCCCCTAATGGAAGGGAGTTTTTTTTGGTTAATAGTCACCTGAGAGGCTCACTGAGTGAGAAATTTTGGTATAAATTGATGATAGTATCATATCTTTTTAGAATACCTGGACATCTAGGGGTTTTTAGGCCCAGGCATTTTGAATAGCTTCAACCCTTTTTCCCAAAGGTTAAACCCCTTTTTGGGGATATATTGAACAAAATTTTTAAAAATGATTTTTAGGGGGTTTTAGTTTAATGTTAGAGCTTTATAATCATTAAAAGATTCTTTTTTAAAATTATTAAAATAATTGAAAGCAGAAGAAAATCAGAAATATCATCAAGATAAACAATCACATAATTTAGCTTGGTCTTACAATATATGATCCATTGGCGTTGTAAAGAGGTAACCAGAAGGCCCGAGATAGTTGAGGGGTGAAGTCTTTTTAAATGAGCACAAACTTTTTTGATCTTGAGGAAAAGGGCCAGTAGTGCCTGCTGGGCAAATCTATAATCAAAAATTTTAACCAAAAGTTGGAAAAAAAAATCATCAATGGGGATAAGGTAACTACCCTTCTTGGTGAGAATATTCAGCTTCTGATAGTCCATCAGACCAGTGGCCTCCATTTTTTTTATAATGGAAAAATAGATAACAAGGTCTTTGAGATGATGCTAATAACCCAGCATCTAAGTTGTTTCATATTGCTCCTGTTGTTCTTCAATCTATAATTTTTTCATAGGTTTTGGAGCAGAAGGGGTAGTATCTCCAAAATTAATATAAATAAAATGTTCTTATTTTAAAGTCACTTTTTTTTTAAGAAATATTTCCCATAAACTTCTAACAAATAATGTACTTTTTTATTCTCATTAGGATTTAATTTATCAGAAACATGAGGGTTTGTTTAATAAAGCATTTTGTTAGTAGGTCATCCCATACTTAATGTAGAACCAATATAATGAATTCTTTTAATTCTTCAATTAGAGTTATAAATCTTTACTGATTTCATGATGTTTTACACTACAATGTTCTTATTTTGTAAGATTTTCTTATATAATTGATAGGACTTAGGATGGATCTAAATTTAAGATAGTACTCATAGTTCAAGGTGACTGACTTCATCTATACATTTATATGTAGTAAACAATGTCTGGGGATTCTCAGTGTGATCTCAGTAACACCTCTCGTTGTTTACCAGGTTTTATTGTTATTTCTTCTGAAGCATAGACGGAAATTTCACATAATACTTTTACTGTTTAGGAAATTTTTTATGTTTTGTCTTGATGTTTTATAATGCAAAGCATGGAAGCATGGATACAATCAAGCCAGAGAAATTTTTTTGTCAAGACTTTCAAAAATTGACTAAAGGGACTTTATAATTGAGGAGGGGGAGAAAATTTCTTTTATATTGATAAAACCATCATACTAAAGCTTAAATTGAGTACCAATGAGCATGTCATAATTGTTGTTTTCCAAAACCCTGGCTGGTGCTGAAAGGATAAGCTTTCTAATCAAATAGTCAAAAGGGGTAAGCTCAAATAGAACGTTGTTGTTGGGAACTGCAATTCTGTATCTTATAGATATTCCAAGTCAGGGTCCAATTTGATCTTCTTAGTGTGTTTTGAAGATTAAACATCGTTTGGTGAGCCAGTATCAAGAATGGCCATAACTCTGATTTTCTGAAATGAAGACTTTACCTTTGTAATGGTTTTGCCAAAGCTAAGAGGAAGAACAAGGACTTTTTTTGAGATGTATTTAGCAATAATTTTTAGCAGTCTCAGGATATTGTTCCTTGATGATAGTAAGTTATAAACATGTTCAATTGGTCAAATTAGTAAAGCTTTAAATTAATAACCATTGCTTTTTTCAATCAAGTCGGGACATCCCAATACTTATGAGGTAGGTTCATCTGGCACCATAGCTTCATCTCTACTTTCAAATCAGATGTTTGAAAATCACAAATTCAGCAGGTGCTTCTAAAACATAACACCCACTATATAACCCCTTCAGAATTTCTTCAGAGGTTTTAACTATAAATTTAGATAAGCAATTAAAAGGGGGGGTTTTCAACCAAATATCTATTGGAAATTTTAACTGTCCCTAAGCCAACAAGTTTTTTCCATGATCTCCAATTTTTTTAAATTTTTTTAAAAGGGAACAATGAGATATCCAATCTTATTGTAAAATGTGCACTTTGAATGTTTGGTTGGTTTAGTTTTTTTAAATTATCAATAGTTATAACTCAGGGGTTGGATGGAAATCCTCATGTAGTCTTGAGTTTGTGAAGATCAGAACCCCAATGGGTTTTTCTTTATGTCATGCTCATTTCTGATATAAAATTTCACTGAATTATGTGCATAACCAAAGAAGGATGAGAAGCCAACCCAAAAAAAAAGTCCATTATTGAGGGCGGCATTTTAAAGGGATAAGGTCGAGCTTCATTGTAGAATACCCATAAAAGTGGTAGCAGATCCCTCTTTTCATAGAAATACATTATATCCTGTTTTTCATGCTCAAACTCTGTTTGGAATAAAATTCATAAATATAAGTTCCTTGACCTCAGCCCAGATACTGAGATTATCCATATATGTAACAAATTTTTTGGGACCATACAATTTAAACACAAAAATAGTGTTTAACTTTCTAATTGTTAATCACTTTTCATTGGCACTTCATAGATAAAAGAGATGAAAGTACCTTTGCCAAGGGTAAATTTTTTAGAAGGGGGAGTTAAAGGGTTAGGTTCCCCACTGGAAAGGGAATTGGGGGATGTCAGGATATAATCTAGGGGGATTCACCCCATAGTTACTAAAGGGGGTTCAATTTGTTTGACATGGCATCCAATCAAATATCTAGTTTAGTTGAATTTTAAATATTAATAGTTTCTGATTTGTGTCTCATTCAGTTGGTTTTAGCTGTTTTAAGGGACCCAAATTTTCTGGGAGTATCAAAGTTAATCCACTAATAGCAATTGTTATATTTATTTTGATTATAGAGACTTACTAAGGAATAATTGATCAAGTTTATAATAATTTCTGATGGGTTTTTACGGGAAATTAGGCTGAGGATAAACCAGCACAAATTAACAGCAGATAAAATGCAAAGGATTTCAAAATAAGCAAGATCAAATTGTCATTTTGATGCCTAGGTTCTAAAATTTACCAGTGACTGATGAAAAAGAAAAAACGTTATATTTTTTGGGTTTAAAGGGGAATTACGTTGAGGATATTTATATTGCCTCTTTGATGCCAAGGGTTCCAATATGTGGGAAAATTGTCATTCCACCGCTTAGAGCGCAGAATTACTTGACTAAGCCTGAGGATATCAATAGATTTATATTAATAAATTTATCATGCAACTGGTATTTATTATTGAGGATGGATAATATTTTATTTGCAGACAATCATGAGAAACTTGAAGGTGTGGTTGCCAGTGAAATCGCTGATGATAGGTTTGATTGTTGATAAATACCAATGATTGTTATAGGGAGGCATCAGGTTTCCAGAAAAATCCTAAGATAAATAAATTGAATTCTCTATATGACTTTTACCTACCAACTTAGTTTAAGTAGAAAGAATGGGGTTACTTGTGGAGAAAGGACTAGAGATCCCCAAGGTTAGATTTTGGGTTTTGCACCCAGGGGGGGTCAGCGCTACCAATCCCCATACCTGGAACTACAAGGAAAAACCATAATCAAGCCCAAATGGCCACCAAATGGGGATTACAAGGGTTAGCCCCAAAAATGGTGGCACAGGAGTTGGGCCACCTGGGAAGGGGGAGGGCTCACTTTTGCCTTGGGGAGTTAATAAGCCTAAGGTGAAGGTGTTGGTTCTGGGCTGGGGAGTACGACTGCAGATTTGTAATAAAAGGTAGCGATGAATAAGTAACAGCAAGGGATACAGTCTTATACTGTTTGTAACGCACGGCTCCTTCCAATGAGCCAAATGAGTTGGGCAACAGGATCCATGTTACAGACCATAGGGCACAGGGCTCCCGATACTACTCTCCGTGGGGCTACAAAGGGCAAGCACCCCCCGGAAGACAGTTGCAAAATACTTAACCCCAGCAACATGCCTTGACTCCAAGACAAGGTATAAAGGAGGCAAAGCTTCCCAAGCTCACTCTCAAAGTCCAATTTTGTTTATTCAAGCCAAACATGGCTGAGTTAGGCAATATTTAAG
>JAKSZP010001057.1:0-13163 GCA_022478985.1 Massospora cicadina | reverse complement strand
AGTTATTGCAACAACAGCCAATCCCCTGTCATTCTGATTATGGAAAACCCTTCATGTTGTTCACAGATGCCTAAGACTACGCCATTGAGGTTATATTAGCTCAATTAGATGAGAATGGGGTCGATCACCCTGTTTCCTAATTAAGCATAAATATCATAAAAGCTGAACGCAACTGCAGCGTCACTGAGAAGGAGTGCCTGGCCGTCTTTCTTGCTGTTAAATACTACCTCCCCCTATTATATAGGACATCATTTAAAGTGTTTACTGACCAAGATTCTTTGAAGTGGTTGCAAAATATGAAGGATCCCACCTGGCGGCTGGCTCGCTAGTCGCTAAAGCTACAGCACTATGACATGACCATTGAGCACCAGGCGAGCTCTCCATAAGGATGTAAATGGGTTGATGCGGCTGCCTGTTCTTCACTTAGACAATAGTGAAGCTGAGAGGTTACATGACCTACTAATGACTCCTGAAGCATGGGATGAAGAAGAAGAACCATTACAGAAGATGCTAGCTCAGCACTCCTGAAACACCACGGTGGAAAGTGGGAAGTTAAAAAAAGTCGGAGTAAACTGGTTGCCTTATTTATGGCCATCAGAGCGAGTACCTGTGATCATGAAGTCTCACACTATCATGGACCATGGCAGAGTCTGCAAAATCTATGAGTGTAAAAAAGCGATACTATTGGGAAGGCATCATGGAGACCATAGCTGAATTCCTGGATGCCTGTCTGACCTGTAAAAACCAATCTAGCTACAAGAACTGGTATTAGTATCAACCAACTACAACCCAAAAGCCCTTCCACACCATAAGTTTGGATGTGGTAGGTCTTCTCCTTAAGACTACTGGAGGCAATCGTTACATCTTGATTGGAATTGACCATTTTTAAAAATGGTTTGAAGCTGCTGCTTTCCCCGCTCAGACTACAAAAGCCACGAAAACCTTTTTGCATCAATATTTCTTCACATGGCATGGTTGCCCCAAGTACTCCTTTGTGAATATGGAAAAACTTCACTTACAGAGTGGTAAATATCCTTGCACTTCTATGGGACCACAACAACTCTTCTCAGCCACCTACAATCCATCCACCAATGGGGCCATAGAAAGATTAAATGGAACCCTGGTCTCTATATTCTGAAATATGGACAGTTCAGACCCTCTTCATTGGGATCTCTACTTACTCAGCGCGCTTATGGCCTTTCACATTAGTTACCATTGTATCCTCAAAATGTTCCCTTTCCGTGTGTTGTATGGGCGAGAACATGGGATGCTGGCTTTATTAGCCAAAGATGTCTTCTCTGACAGAACTGACCCTGAACAAGTCATGAAAGTTTGCCCAGAACATCATATAACTACAAGCAGAGGCTATTACTAATTTAGAAAAAATGGTCACTAAAGAAGGCCAAGCTTCTAATGAGAGCCAGCCCCTCTTCCCTCCTTTTGAGTATCAGACTTGGTACTATATTACCACAGTTGGGTAACCCCTAGGTTTGAGAAGCTTGGGTCTATCTTGGACGGCCCATTTGTATTACATATATGTGAGGGGATGAATACTCCATCAAATCTCTTGCTTCTGGAATTACCATCAACCAGGTTCATGGGCACTTTTTACGCATTTATTCACCCCATACTGCTCTTAAAGGGGGTAATGTCGGAAAATACAAGTCAATATTTTGAGAAGAGCATTTTGAAGGTAAAAAATATAAAATATTGCCAAAAGATCCTGGTTAATTCCCGGTTGAACACCTTGAATTGGGGTAACACTTCTCTTAGTCTTGGGCAAATAGTACTAGTTTAGGCAAGCAAATTGCCCTGATTATGCGGCGAAATCATGGGAGTCCATTGGATGTTCCTCCTCAGCCCACTTCTAATTTAATTAGAGCACCTATGCCGCAAACACCCCCTTTTATAGCCTTAGAGGGGGTCCCTCAAGGTGCAACAATTTTTACCTAAGGAGATTTGCTTAAATATATCAAATTAAAGTCTCACGGACATGTCCTACCTACTCTCAACTCTCCATCAGCCGTTCCATCAAAGCAAGTTAAGATAAAAGAGCTCCAATAGGTTGAACACTTATATTTCCTAATTTGGCTTGAAGCTAATATTACAACTGATGCCTATCGCGCTTCAAGCCTGAGTCAATTTGAATACTAAGCAGTGAGATTGTAAGTGGGTTCCCACTTTTACCCCTCCAGTTAAATTAACAAAAACTTTAAAAAACCCACTTTTACTAGTGTTTCAGTTTATTTATTTTTATATAAGTTGCTTATAACAATCCCCTCGAGAAATTATACTAGCAGTTGAGAATACTATTTCTCCCAAAATCATATTGGAATTCAGGTATCAATTTGCAATAGTGAGCATACCAACCGCCTAAATCTAAACACTTGTTAAGCAGCATATTCAGCGGTCATTCCTTTCCCTCTTGCCTATCTCAGCATGGAAGACTTCCTCATAGACTGTCTGGCGCTTGGCGCATCCTTTTCGCCTTGGGCTGGAACCCATCTCCTCATCTGAGGTCCACTCCAACTTTATCTACCCTTTGTCACATACTCTTTGTTATCCTGCAACCACCAACAGATGTGGTTGTAGTCATTGCTCCTGGTGGGCCAGCGCTTTCATTTCAATTGCCAGGTCAAGTTGTCATCTCCTTGACTCCTACCCTGGGCGCATAGTTCCACTCCCTCGCCAAATTTATCCACTGCAACCTCTTCTTATGATACTGGCTTCATCCCCTTTGATTATACTGAATCCAACGCCTTTGATAATGCAACCTCCGCTTCCCCCACTAGTCCCAAAGGTCCTGAGAAACCAAGCCACCTACAAAGAGGCGGAAGAAAAAAATGTGGCTCCTGAAGGTCAAAGCACAAGTCTCACCATAAGAAGCAGAGGAGGCGAGATGATATTAGGACAGCCTGATTGGCAGTATCTTTTCATTGCTTGTTATTAAAACATGGCAATATCCTTGATATACTTCCTTTTCTTTTTCTTTCCCCCCTTTTAATTGTTATAAGCCCAAAGGAACTTAGCGTGCAATCAGTTGTAATCTGACTACTTGGTGGGTTCTTGATTTTATAGGCATCCACACCAGTTTTCTCTATTATCTCGAAAGGCCCAATTTATATGCTAGCAGCTTATTATGTCATCCAAACCCTTGTTGGTCAGGGAAGAGAACACGCTCACCTACCGTGAACTTTAGAAGTCTGCTACGCCTTACCTTATTGAGATCATGATCTTTGATCTTTTTAGTCAGGCTGGTAGAGTATGCTTTGGTCTATAGCTTGATTAGCATGGAATTCAAAGTCATCAAGTAGCGCTGTGGATCTATTCAGCAGAGATCCTCTAAGCAGGAAATTAAGTAATGCATGCAGAGCTGGGTGCCTTCCACAAAGCAGCTGGAAAGTACTTTTTCTGGTCATGTAATGATAACTGATGTTGTAGGCAAAGATGGCAGTGGAAAGGAAAATGATCCAATCTGATAATCTATCTGTCACCAGATTCCTTATATTCACTAGTGTTCTGTTAGCTCTTTCAACAGTTTCGTTAGAATTTGGTTGGTATGGGGTTGTTAGAGCCCCATGGATGGCCATTAGCTTATTAACTTAGGGAGAATGTGAGAGGTGAAGTTAATTCCATTTTCAGTAAGTATGAACTGTGGGAAGCCATGTCGTTGAATTATGCATTCCATTATAAACTTGGCAACAGTGACTACCCAAAATCCATTATCGCCCATCCCTCTACTTACCTGGTCAAATGGTCTGATGCTACCAGGATATACTTGGAGCGATTTATGCCCATCAGTAAGGGTCCCACAACGTCAATGGTCACAGTGTGCCATGCAAACCATGGTTTCACCAACCAATAAGATGTCTTCTGGAGGCATAGTTTCTCTATTTGACATTGGTGGCAATAACAAATCACTTCTAGAACATCAAAGTGCATACTATCCCACTAATAGTCAATTGTAAGAACTCTAACAGTTTGCATAGCCCTCTGTGGGCTACTGCATTATGCATGCTCAAAATAATAGCTAGTTGAGAGGAGGGTTTATGAAACTGAGCGTATACTAACAAATACGCTTATATAACTCACCATCTTTCCAAACAGTATCAGCCATCATACCATCTAGTGCCCAAATAACTTAAGGAGATTCATCAGAATATTTTCCACCGACTATCTTCTCATTCAGCAATTTGCTTATATCTGCCAATACAAAAATCATTGGTAACTGAGATAAACTGTCTGCATTCTGATGCTTTGCACTGGGATGATGCAGTATTTCAAAATTATAGGCTTGCTGCTTGAGGGCCCATTGGGAAAGACGTCCCTTTAGCTCTCAAAGATTTTGTAGCCAGTGCAACAAAGCGTGGTCAGTCACAACCTTGACTTTTACTCCATGAAAGTATACCAAGAACTGCTTATATGCATAGATTACAGCTAAGCACTCCCATTCCGTCACAATGTAATTCTTTTTATGGCTTTTTAAAATCAAAGTGCAGTAAGTGACAGGGTGCTCCACTCCCTCATTATTTACTTGGGACTATACCGCTCCAACAGCGTAAATATAGCGTCTATTTGGATGATAAACTCCTTCTTGA
The DNA here is from genome assembly GCA_022478985.1 of Massospora cicadina. Classification (NCBI taxonomy): domain Eukaryota; kingdom Fungi; phylum Entomophthoromycota; class Entomophthoromycetes; order Entomophthorales; family Entomophthoraceae; genus Massospora; species Massospora cicadina. Next base: position 8,565 of record JAKSZP010001057.1, on the reverse strand, counting down.
AGTTTGTATATCACAACACTGGAGCTCTAATCAGCGCCATCAGGAAAGCATCTAAAGGACCTCTGCCGCCTTTCCATCCATTTAAACGCAGTGTCTTGATGTAGGAGTTTAAAGAGAGAAGCTTCTATGCATCCAAAGTTCTAAATTAACTGTTGGTTATACCCACCCATTCCTAAAAAACACTTGTATATCCCACTTAGTATTGGTTAAAGATCCTTCATATGGCTTCTACCTTGGCTAAAAGTGGTCTGAGTCACATAGCGTCTACCACAAACCTGAGGTATTCTAGTTGTTTTTTAGAAGTGGCACTTGCAGAGCTTAATTTCGATGTTGGCCTCTTCAAGCTGGCGGAATAACCTTTCAGTTAATTGAGGTGCTCCAAGAACTTCTGCAAAGAGATGTTAATGTCGTCAAAGTACACCAGAACATATGACAGCTTGAGATCACCTAGTATATTGTATGTAGCCCTCTGGAATGTAGCCAGGGCACTAAAAAGACCCTGTGGCATACGGATGAGCTGAAGAAACCCCTTAGAGGTGATCATAGCACACTTTTCTCACTTCTCCATGGGCAACTCAACCTACCAGTACCCCAAGATTAGGTCCATAGCTGAAAAATAGAGAGCACAACCCAGTCTATCTAAAGCATCATTGATATGTGGCAGCAGATAAAAGTTCTTTTTGATGATAATGTTCAACTTTCAGTAGTCAAAAAACTACTCAGTTTGTGCCGTCCTTCTTTTTGACAATCAATATGGGCTAAGCTTAAGGGACTCTTAGATGGCTCTAGCATTCATATCACCAGCAGCTTCCTTTTTTGTCAGAAACTTCTTTTTCCATGACACACGAGTAGCAGATTAGCTGATACTGAATGGGAGTGTGATCCTCATTGTCCACCCAATGAACGACTCTATGAGAGCATCCTGAATCATAATCATCAGTCATGAAGATGCCTTGATTTTTTCAAAGAAAGTTCTTTGCACCACTCTTATGTTCTTCCAATAATCCTATTAGAGTTTCTCACATAACCACTGTCATTACGCTGGACTGGGGTTTAGTGGAAAGACCAAATTCATCCTGTGAGCCAAACTTCATGAAACTGGAGGACCTCATCCGCAGGGATAAAATGCAGATACGCCATTAACTGAAGTCTTTAGATACTCACCAGCCCTTTTTGTAGATTTTTCAGTAATAATTTGATTTCCCTATGTTCAGGTAAGATTATACCCGTGGCCACATGAAAAAAGCAATTTTTGATAAAGGCCAAGAATCTCCTCATAAAGCCCGTTAGTATCTCAGTCTCTAGCTCTGTGCCCACTATCACTTTGTGGCTGGAGGGGATCAATATGGCATCAGCGGATTGAAGCGGTAGCCCTTGGTTCTCATATATCTGAAATGGGAGAACTCTGGTTTTGATTGCAATTGCTGATAGCAGACAGGGATTACCCCATCACTGTATGCGAGATCGCCTTGTCCCATCTGATTGGAATTCTGTGAAAAACCGTTAGAGTGAATTAAATTAAGATCCTCTGGACCAAAATTTCAAAGGTCTCCTCATCAATAACAACAACCGCACCAAAATGGCGCATGAAGGCTGCTCCTATAAGCATGTCATAGTGATTTTTAGGGAACACTTTTGCCAGTGCTGAAATGATAATTGACCCAAACTGCAAAGGCAGCGCATTGTAAGCCCCTTCTGAGAGAGTGCATGCCGTCCCAAGAATTTCATATACCATCTGATGTCCCACGTCAGGTTTCAGTGGTAGTCTAGCTACCAATCTTGTGGACACTATATTAGCCAGAGTGCCAGTGTCTATGGTTGCGCAAACTTTGTTTTCAAAACAAAGATTTCACATTATCTACATTCAGAATGAGCACAATTTTGGTTATTTAATACATGAACATATAAGGAATCTCTTATTGAGGAACTTCATAATACTATCCCAACCTTGGGGTATTCCTTAATGATTGCATTTACCAGTATGACAACATTTACCCCTTTCAGCCAGGGAACATCTGACGAAGGTTGAAATTTGTCAGAGGTGGCGTGCTCTAGGATTTGACATGCATAAGGCATCAGAGTTTCATGGTGATCCCCCTCTATGGCAACTTTTTTGGCTTGAGCGTGAGTCAACATGTGCATGTCATCGACTAGTTGCTGATATATTGTTCATCATTGTATCAGAGGGCCTTGGCAGAAAGCAACTTATCTGGATCAATTAAGAAAGATGTAGTAAAACCAGTGGAAGTAGAGGGTCCCATCTCTACTATGCTTGGTATTATCCCTACTTTTACTGGGCCAACTGCATGAAAGGAAATTGCTGCTTAGTAGGGCAGTGGAAAGCAATATGCCCAATACTGCCACAAGCGTACCAGGTTACTACAGAGGGGCCTTGGCCCCAAGTATCTGTAAAAGGTCCAGGCCAAGGGGTGGCCGCAGGATTGTAATTTGGATGTAGCTGAGGCGAATAGTTATAGGATGTGTGGGGATTGTTCAGTGGAATCAAGGAAGGCTTGTTTGCACCGCTCAAGGAGGGAGGCCCCTCAGGGGTCATTGCAGGCTTCTGTTCATTGTCAGGAGGGTTAAACGTTGCCATTAGTCAACACAAATACTTGACATTTTTTACTAAAGGTAACACATCCTTGTAGGACGGGCGCCATACCGTTTTAAAAACACAGGAGATCAATTTTTTTGTTTTTTATGAGATTTTTCAACTGTTTCTATGTAATTTGGCATCAGTGTTCCAAATATAAAGTCAGTTTTCCTGTGAATGCTCTATTTTCATGCAATGCAGCCAAGTCATATCATCTTTCCCCACTTCATATCAAGCTTGGCTTGATGAAGCAATGTAAAAAAATATCTGAATACTAAAAATGAATGTTTTTGTACAGTGTTTTGCTTTTCCTGGTCTGTCATGTGACAAAATATAAGAAGGTGCGTTTGATGGTCCTCACCTAATCCCTTATATTTGATAAGGCATTTATCAGGAAGATTAACCAAAAGGAAGCAGCATTGATGCCTTTTGTAGCAGTTATTAACAACTATCTTAGTAACAAGAAGGCAGAAAACTATGTTCTTCGTTCAAAGGATGCTAAAGGTATTTTTTGATCTTGTGTTGCAACATGTTTATTAAGATGCACTTTCTGAATAACCATCTCAATCAATTTCCTAAAAACCTTGGGGATGTTAGCGATGAGCAGGGGGAACCCTTCCATTAAGACCTGAAGATAATGGAAGAGCGTTATCAAGGGCAATGGGACACGCATATGATGGCAGACTACTGCTGGAGAATCAAATGAGACCGTCCTGAGAAATTCCCTAAATGCAATAGCTAAAAGTGTAGTTTCTTGCCTTAATTACTTTTACATCCCTCTATGTCACATTGCTGCATTAGTTAGCATTTTAAATTTGTATGTACATATCAATGCTATAGTTTAGAAAAAATATATGTCTATTTCTAATAGTGTTTTATGTACAATTAAACTCAAAATAAGTGATTTTATTCCTTTACATTTCAAAACTGTATTAATAATCATACGCCATCGTGCATGTTTTATGTTTGAATGACTTATATTATTATCATGAGGGTGATTAAGCTATTAGACCACATTTCTAAGTTAAGACATATGCTGAAAATTTAAAGATTTTACATTAACATAAAATTTGTTTAAAACGAATTTTAAAAAGAATTGTAGCTTACAGAGAAAAAACTAACTCTAGAATTGAAAAAAGCGCACCCAAATTAGTTAAGAACAAGTGTTTTAATCAATGCAACAAACTTTTTGGATCCCTGTGTAATTCATGGTGGGGCATTACCACCAAGTTAATTAGAATCCCCATGTCAGCCTCAGATAGCATTCCCAATGCACCATGATGTGCGCATCCAAGGAAAATCAATTAGGAAACGCCTTCAGAGTCTCGTTCTACTGGAACCCAATTTTTGGGAAGTTGGCCTTCCATTAAGACAGTTTTTATGGCACCAAAAAATCTTAGCACGGTATCTTTAACTTCTTGGTAGGTGAAAAAACTATCTCTCAGATGGAAGGTAACTTGGTCATCACTTTCAACGTCTAGAATAGGGTTCAGAAGCTTAGCCTTATGTGTTAGGAGAGCGTCTATAACTCTCCAGTTCCCAGCGTGGTGGTGCTTTGTGCACAGGCCCAACGCCAGGGAACTAGTTGTTAGAATAAAATTTATTATTGCCCAGCGGAAGGTGCTGGAGCAATAACAAGATACGCACAGAAATGCTAGAAATAACTGGCCAAAAGCGCCACAATGCACATGGGGAGAAGGGGTAGAAGACTCAGGTTGGAGGGTACCTGGGCGGATTAACAGTGCGCGAGGTGAGAATTGGATTGTGTTGAGAATGGCAAGGTTAACGGAGCGCGAGACCTCCTCAAAGAGGTTTGTGCACAGGATCATTAGAAAAAGCATAATGTTAAATGGGATAATGGGGACAAGGTTTATTGGGAAGTTGACCAACAAGGAATGTTGGTCAGGGAAAATGTATTTAGCTCAGATGGGGAAATTGGGGTTATGCCACAGTGGGCCCAAGCAGCAACTTGCTAATAGAGCAATACTTCCATCTGAGTTAGTAAAATAGGCTGAAACCGACTTCACTTGAGTTATCAACTGAAGTTGGATTTGACCTGAGCGCGTTATTTCATAGGTGGAACAGGTTTCAAAACCCCATTCCTCAACTAACCAAACTGAACCATCCGCCTTAATTTGGTAGATAGTTTGTATTAACTCTTGGGCTGCCATCAGGGGATGGGCACTCAGCACCCCACTAGGACCAACCTGGGCATATTTTGCCCTTACCCAGCGCTGGTCCAGGGTGTGCTTCAGGTCTGGGAGGCCCTGTAGCTTCACCTTTTGGGCCTCCAAGCGCCCAGCCTTATCTTTGGGGTTGATCACCACTATGATGTCATTGGTACATGACATTATGGAGGTCCAACGCTTTTTTATTTGTGAACTCAAACCGTTTGAAGGAGCCATGCATATTTCCGTCCTAATTGAATGGAGGCAACTTGTCAATGCATACATCTTCATCCCGTTTGAAGCTACAAGCTTTGGGGGAAAACTGGGGCACTGCTCGCAGGCCATAACTTGTTTCTCAGCAAGGGGAGGGAACTGTATGGATAGCGGAGCTCAGCTTATCTGCATGGTGGAAGCAACCTGGCCTTCTTTAGCTGGCAACATGGAAAAAACATTAGAAGCTCTTTTTGAAAAGGAGTAATCATCCTCTGAGATTTTGCTAGATGTGAACCAACTCTTACTATCCACTTGGGTGGCAAATAGTTCTGCTGAACCTTCAACGACTATGTAACTACCGAAATGTAACTGTTCTTCACTATCAAACCCTGTTTTCTCTTCAGCTTCCCCACAGGGACTATGAGGATATGGGGTAGCCTTTAATTGCCACTTCACACCATGTAGCCGCTCAATGGTGTTATCAGTGGTGGTTCAATAATTTTCTATTCTGTCAATTGAGAACACATAACTGACTGAACACTTCTTTAAACTAATCCATCTCCATCTTATTCTAATGAAGGAGCTCATCTTGGGTTTGGCATATTGTATTCAAAGTGATCTTTATGTCAACGTACTGCACCAACTCAGTAGACTGGGACAGTTTCTCATTGATACTAACAGGATGTTCCATGGTTCAGGTCGCTTGGCTTCCTTGTTTGGATCAGTGGGTCCCCTGTAGTGAGTACCACTATTGTAAAATATGGCGTAATCAGTTGAGAGTTCCAAAAAGGTTGCACAAGAGGGTTTCCCACTGATACAACGGAAAGATGATATGAAGATCATTGTTCATCAAACAATTGAATAAAATATAAAATGAAGCCAAAGGCTTCAGCGCACACTGTTTTTAACTAGAGCTGCAGAGTCCACTCAATTATTCTTCCAACTACAACATAGAATCTACTACGTCCTATTAATCAAAGACTCCTCTTTCTTATTTGTCTCTCTCATTTTCACTCATCTCTCCATCCACTCTTTGTCCTATCTATACAACTATTCAGATTCTTCAATTCCCATCGCTCTCATCTCATTATAAGGAGTTTCAGCTGAATTCCCATACTTTGGATGAGGTTGAATCACTTAGAGTCAATACATATTGAATTGTGGTAAATATTAAGTGCGCTACCCCGATTTTGACAGATATGATGATCCGCCATTGATAATTTAGGCTTATTATCCAGTTATATAAATTTTCTAACAATGCTCAACCTCGATGCATTTGATGTAGTGATTTCAACCACAGCTCCAATACCAGTTGGAAAAGACTTTCTGAGGAGGCGGGAAATAAACAGTCAGCATGAAAGGCGAGGCACTTCCTGCTGACATCCTTATCTTGCCTCAATAATCATCCATGACCTCTAACAAACCTAGATATATTGTACTAGAAGGAGAAGTTTTGGTACCCTTTGATAATAAAGAACTTGATACTGCCTACTCTTTTTTGATGAATCTCCTATGTTTATCATGCTACCTTCACAGTTTAGGAGTTTGGTTACCCACGCCGCTGTTTGAGTTCATAAAAATCTTGGTACATGCCATCATTAACAGTGGTTCCCCTGTGAATGTCATTTTTTCTAAAATGATGAAAATCATCAAGATTACTCTGGACCTGCAACATTACATGGAATATGGCACAGCTGGACTGCAGCGTACATGGTCTATAGATATATTCTTCCTTACCTATACATTTTTGGGAAGCTTTCTATGAAACCCCTATTGTTTCACTGGCTAACCTGAGCTATGAATTTCTCCTTGTGTCAGGGTAAAGCCTGAAATTAGTGGCATTACTAAGATTTCAGATATTATCCATCAGATCAATAGGATATGTGCTGATTTTAGAATGATTAATTGCAAATCAAACCATTATTTTTAATGGGTTTTATTCAAGTAATCTCTCAAATTACCTTAATAACGATGATATTAAGTCAATTAATAGCACTAAACAAATATGCAATGAGACTGAGATGATTCTCACTGCTTTCAAAATCATATGCAAGGCGCAATCCCATAAGCTCAAAGGAAGAATAATGCTCTTTTTAAATATATTATCTTAGCTTAGGTAAGTCCATGAAGTTGTATGTGATATAAAATTAGGTCATTCATATGGCTAATCTTTTGGGAAATAAAATTGATTACACATGCTAAATCCTTTAAGTACTTATTTTACTTATATCTATTATAAATATTGTATAGTAAACAAACTATATCATAAAACCATTTTTTTAAAAAAAAAACCTACACCAATTTGTACAGTTCCTAACTGCAATTTTGGAATCCTGTTTTTATGAGTGCAGAAACACCTATACCTAAAAAGCCCTTGTCAGCGCTACAGTTCTCTTGACTGGCGCCAGGGTTCAAGGTGGCTCAAAGCTGGAAAATCAGAATTGAGCAACGAAGGGGAAACGGAAAAATTAAGGTTAGTTTACCCAATATTTTTTTAATTCAAAATGCTCCAATATTTATAGGGTGCGTGGGAACTTGATGCCTTTGGGATCTTCAGATCCTCATCTGATCAGGATCTTTAACCTTCTGGAAAGGCCTCCTCAAGGGCGTCCTCAATGGATATTATTTGCTCACCTGACTGAGAAGGTGGGAAGCCCGCTCCATGTGACTCAGTACTAGGTAAGGTTGATCCAGAAAAAGTTTTATCTTGGCTGGAATCGATGTTTGACCAGTACAGCTGGATTTGGAAAACAGGAATTTGAGACAATTTTTATCTCGAATCCCAACAAGGCCCCCTTCAAGATCCTGTCAGAGGGGGAAGTACGGCTGGAGGAACTGACCATGCACTTGGTTTACAACAGTCCCCTGCTTGGTATTGGCAATGGAGTATTTGGACTTCACCTTGTGTATCACTTTGTAGAGCTCAGACCACAGTACATTGAGCTTGTTCTGTTGGCCTCCCAGTTGATGATGATAAAAGAGAATGAGGTCACCTAGTTGAAATTCTGGTGAGGAGGGTCATCCGAGATTCTATTGGGATGTCTCTCTTCCAGTGGTGATAACAATGCCTTGAGTGGCTTGGCTTGGAGCTGGACAATTTCATCAGCAAGGGCCCTCATATTTAAATCAGCATTCTTGGGAGTGGAGGCTTTGAACAGGGGCTGGACGCTACTGGGTAGTCATGGGGCCTGCCCATACAGGGCTTCAAATGGGGACATTTTAATAACATGGTGGTAGCTTACTCGGTATGCAAGCAGGGCGCTGGGCAAATAGTGGTTCCAGCAGCCAGGATCCGAGGCAGTCAACTTCTGCAGGATGGAGATGAGAGTTCCATTAGCCCTTTCCACCGCCCCATTAGTAGAAGGGTGGTAGGGAGCAGCGAAACTCTGGGTGGTTCCAAATAGTGAAGTTAGCTCCTGTACTACCTGGGAGGTGAAGTTCAAACCATTGTCTGAGAGCAAGGTCTGAGGGCACCCATGCTGGGTGAAAATGGAGCGAACAAGGAACAAGGCGGTAGCCTTAGCCATGGCTGCAGGAACTGAGATCGCCTCGACCCACTTAGTCAGATGGTCTATAGCAAGAATAATATAC
>JAKSZP010001056.1:0-13202 GCA_022478985.1 Massospora cicadina | reverse complement strand
TTAGATTTGAACAAGATCAGAAACTTAGACAGAAACTTAGGCTCAGGATTAGGGTTAGTGTTGCTTTTAAGAGAACTATGAGCATCAGAAAAGAAAAGAAATCAGAATCTGAGTAGATATGTCAGGACTAGGGTTCGTGTTGTAATCAAATGCGTATAGGATAAGGGTATGGTGGGGGTCTTTAGAAGAATCTATAAGTGGAATCCAGATCAGTCCAGATCAGAGTAGAGTCCAGATCAGGTATGTCAGGATTAGGGTCATTTCAAGAGATCTATGAAACTTAGTAGATCAGATTAGATTAGATTTGAACAAGATCAGAAACTTAGACAGAAACTTAGGCTCAGGATTAGGGTTAGTGTTGCTTTTAAGAGAACTATGAGCATCAGAAAAGAAAAGAAATCAGAATCTGAGTAGATATGTCAGGACTAGGGTTCGTGTTGTAATCAAATGCGTATAGGATAAGGGTATGGTGGGGGTCTTTAGAAGAATCTATAAGTGGAATCCAGATCAGTCCAGATCAGAGTAGAGTCCAGATCAGGTATGTCAGGATTAGGGTCATTTCAAGAGATCTATGAAACTTAGTAGATCAGATTAGATTAGATTTGAACAAGATCAGAAACTTAGACAGAAACTTAGGCTCAGGATTAGGGTTAGTGTTGCTTTTAAGAGAACTATGAGCATCAGAAAAGAAAAGAAATCAGAATCTGAGTAGATATGTCAGGACTAGGGTTCGTGTTGTAATCAAATGCGTATAGGATAAGGGTATGGTGGGGGTCTTTAGAAGAATCTATAAGTGGAATCCAGATCAGTCCAGATCAGAGTAGAGTCCAGATCAGGTATGTCAGGATTAGGGTCATTTCAAGAGATCTATGAAACTTAGTAGATCAGATTAGATTAGATTTGAACAAGATCAGAAACTTAGACAGAAACTTAGGCTCAGGATTAGGGTTAGTGTTGCTTTTAAGAGAACTATGAGCATCAGAAAAGAAAAGAAATCAGAATCTGAGTAGATATGTCAGGACTAGGGTTCGTGTTGTAATCAAATGCGTATAGGATAAGGGTATGGTGGGGGTCTTTAGAAGAATCTATAAGTGGAATCCAGATCAGTCCAGATCAGAGTAGAGTCCAGATCAGGTATGTCAGGATTAGGGTCATTTCAAGAGATCTATGAAACTTAGTAGATCAGATTAGATTAGATTTGAACAAGATCAGAAACTTAGACAGAAACTTAGGCTCAGGATTAGGGTTAGTGTTGCTTTTAAGAGAACTATGAGCATCAGAAAAGAAAAGAAATCAGAATCTGAGTAGATATGTCAGGACTAGGGTTCGTGTTGTAATCAAATGCGTATAGGATAAGGGTATGGTGGGGGTCTTTAGAAGAATCTATAAGTGGAATCCAGATCAGTCCAGATCAGAGTAGAGTCCAGATCAGGTATGTCAGGATTAGGGTCATTTCAAGAGATCTATGAAACTTAGTAGATCAGATTAGATTAGATTTGAACAAGATCAGAAACTTAGACAGAAACTTAGGCTCAGGATTAGGGTTAGTGTTGCTTTTAAGAGAACTATGAGCATCAGAAAAGAAAAGAAATCAGAATCTGAGTAGATATGTCAGGACTAGGGTTCGTGTTGTAATCAAATGCGTATAGGATAAGGGTATGGTGGGGGTCTTTAGAAGAATCTATAAGTGGAATCCAGATCAGTCCAGATCAGAGTAGAGTCCAGATCAGGTATGTCAGGATTAGGGTCATTTCAAGAGATCTATGAAACTTAGTAGATCAGATTAGATTAGATTTGAACAAGATCAGAAACTTAGACAGAAACTTAGGCTCAGGATTAGGGTTAGTGTTGCTTTTAAGAGAACTATGAGCATCAGAAAAGAAAAGAAATCAGAATCTGAGTAGATATGTCAGGACTAGGGTTCGTGTTGTAATCAAATGCGTATAGGATAAGGGTATGGTGGGGGTCTTTAGAAGAATCTATAAGTGGAATCCAGATCAGTCCAGATCAGAGTAGAGTCCAGATCAGGTATGTCAGGATTAGGGTCATTTCAAGAGATCTATGAAACTTAGTAGATCAGATTAGATTAGATTTGAACAAGATCAGAAACTTAGACAGAAACTTAGGCTCAGGATTAGGGTTAGTGTTGCTTTTAAGAGAACTATGAGCATCAGAAAAGAAAAGAAATCAGAATCTGAGTAGATATGTCAGGACTAGGGTTCGTGTTGTAATCAAATGCGTATAGGATAAGGGTATGGTGGGGGTCTTTAGAAGAATCTATAAGTGGAATCCAGATCAGTCCAGATCAGAGTAGAGTCCAGATCAGGTATGTCAGGATTAGGGTCATTTCAAGAGATCTATGAAACTTAGTAGATCAGATTAGATTAGATTTGAACAAGATCAGAAACTTAGACAGAAACTTAGGCTCAGGATTAGGGTTAGTGTTGCTTTTAAGAGAACTATGAGCATCAGAAAAGAAAAGAAATCAGAATCTGAGTAGATATGTCAGGACTAGGGTTCGTGTTGTAATCAAATGCGTATAGGATAAGGGTATGGTGGGGGTCTTTAGAAGAATCTATAAGTGGAATCCAGATCAGTCCAGATCAGAGTAGAGTCCAGATCAGGTATGTCAGGATTAGGGTCATTTCAAGAGATCTATGAAACTTAGTAGATCAGATTAGATTAGATTTGAACAAGATCAGAAACTTAGACAGAAACTTAGGCTCAGGATTAGGGTTAGTGTTGCTTTTAAGAGAACTATGAGCATCAGAAAAGAAAAGAAATCAGAATCTGAGTAGATATGTCAGGACTAGGGTTCGTGTTGTAATCAAATGCGTATAGGATAAGGGTATGGTGGGGGTCTTTAGAAGAATCTATAAGTGGAATCCAGATCAGTCCAGATCAGTCCAGATCAGTCCAGATCAGTCCAGATCAGGTATGTCAGGATTAGGGTCATTTCAAGAGATCTATGAAACTTAGTAGATCAGATTAGATTAGATTTGAACAAGATCAGAAACTTAGACAGAAACTTAGGCTCAGGATTAGGGTTAGTGTTGCTTTTAAGAGAACTATGAGCATCAGAAAAGAAAAGAAATCAGAATCTGAGTAGATATGTCAGGACTAGGGTTCGTGTTGTAATCAAATGCGTATAGGATAAGGGTATGGTGGGGGTCTTTAGAAGAATCTATAAGTGGAATCCAGATCAGTCCAGATCAGAGTAGAGTCCAGATCAGGTATGTCAGGATTAGGGTCATTTCAAGAGATCTATGAAACTTAGTAGATCAGATTAGATTAGATTTGAACAAGATCAGAAACTTAGACAGAAACTTAGGCTCAGGATTAGGGTTAGTGTTGCTTTTAAGAGAACTATGAGCATCAGAAAAGAAAAGAAATCAGAATCTGAGTAGATATGTCAGGACTAGGGTTCGTGTTGTAATCAAATGCGTATAGGATAAGGGTATGGTGGGGGTCTTTAGAAGAATCTATAAGTGGAATCCAGATCAGTCCAGATCAGAGTAGAGTCCAGATCAGGTATGTCAGGATTAGGGTCATTTCAAGAGATCTATGAAACTTAGTAGATCAGATTAGATTAGATTTGAACAAGATCAGAAACTTAGACAGAAACTTAGGCTCAGGATTAGGGTTAGTGTTGCTTTTAAGAGAACTATGAGCATCAGAAAAGAAAAGAAATCAGAATCTGAGTAGATATGTCAGGACTAGGGTTCGTGTTGTAATCAAATGCGTATAGGATAAGGGTATGGTGGGGGTCTTTAGAAGGATCCGAATAAGAATCTAAGTAAGAATCTAAGTAAGAATCCGAATAGGTACGTTAGGGAAAGGGTTAGTGATGCAATCAAATGCGTATAGGATAAGGGTATGGTGGGGGTCTTTAGAAGAATCTATAAGTGGAATCCAGATCAGTCCAGATCAGTCCAGATCAGGTATGTCAGGATTAGGGTCATTTCAAGAGATCTATGAAACTTAGTAGATCAGATTAGATTAGATTTGAACAAGATCAGAAACTTAGACAGAAACTTAGGCTCAGGATTAGGGTTAGTGTTGCTTTTAAGAGAACTATGAGCATCAGAAAAGAAAAGAAATCAGAATCTGAGTAGATATGTCAGGACTAGGGTTCGTGTTGTAATCAAATGCGTATAGGATAAGGGTATGGTGGGGGTCTTTAGAAGAATCTATAAGTGGAATCCAGATCAGTCCAGATCAGAGTAGAGTCCAGATCAGGTATGTCAGGATTAGGGTCATTTCAAGAGATCTATGAAACTTAGTAGATCAGATTAGATTAGATTTGAACAAGATCAGAAACTTAGACAGAAACTTAGGCTCAGGATTAGGGTTAGTGTTGCTTTTAAGAGAACTATGAGCATCAGAAAAGAAAAGAAATCAGAATCTGAGTAGATATGTCAGGACTAGGGTTCGTGTTGTAATCAAATGCGTATAGGATAAGGGTATGGTGGGGGTCTTTAGAAGAATCTATAAGTGGAATCCAGATCAGTCCAGATCAGAGTCAGTCCAGATCAGGTATGTCAGGATTAGGGTCATTTCAAGAGATCTATGAAACTTAGTAGATCAGATTAGATTAGATTTGAACAAGATCAGAAACTTAGACAGAAACTTAGGCTCAGGATTAGGGTTAGTGTTGCTTTTAAGAGAACTATGAGCATCAGAAAAGAAAAGAAATCAGAATCTGAGTAGATATGTCAGGACTAGGGTTCGTGTTGTAATCAAATGCGTATAGGATAAGGGTATGGTGGGGGTCTTTAGAAGAATCTATAAGTGGAATCCAGATCAGTCCAGATCAGAGTAGAGTCCAGATCAGGTATGTCAGGATTAGGGTCATTTCAAGAGATCTATGAAACTTAGTAGATCAGATTAGATTAGATTTGAACAAGATCAGAAACTTAGACAGAAACTTAGGCTCAGGATTAGGGTTAGTGTTGCTTTTAAGAGAACTATGAGCATCAGAAAAGAAAAGAAATCAGAATCTGAGTAGATATGTCAGGACTAGGGTTCGTGTTGTAATCAAATGCGTATAGGATAAGGGTATGGTGGGGGTCTTTAGAAGAATCTATAAGTGGAATCCAGATCAGTCCAGATCAGAGTAGAGTCCAGATCAGGTATGTCAGGATTAGGGTCATTTCAAGAGATCTATGAAACTTAGTAGATCAGATTAGATTAGATTTGAACAAGATCAGAAACTTAGACAGAAACTTAGGCTCAGGATTAGGGTTAGTGTTGCTTTTAAGAGAACTATGAGCATCAGAAAAGAAAAGAAATCAGAATCTGAGTAGATATGTCAGGACTAGGGTTCGTGTTGTAATCAAATGCGTATAGGATAAGGGTATGGTGGGGGTCTTTAGAAGAATCTATAAGTGGAATCCAGATCAGTCCAGATCAGAGTAGAGTCCAGATCAGGTATGTCAGGATTAGGGTCATTTCAAGAGATCTATGAAACTTAGTAGATCAGATTAGATTAGATTTGAACAAGATCAGAAACTTAGACAGAAACTTAGGCTCAGGATTAGGGTTAGTGTTGCTTTTAAGAGAACTATGAGCATCAGAAAAGAAAAGAAATCAGAATCTGAGTAGATATGTCAGGACTAGGGTTCGTGTTGTAATCAAATGCGTATAGGATAAGGGTATGGTGGGGGTGTTTAGAAGAATCTATAAGTGGAATCCAGATCAGTCCAGATCAGAGTAGAGTCCAGATCAGGTATGTCAGGATTAGGGTCATTTCAAGAGATCTATGAAACTTAGTAGATCAGATTAGATTAGATTTGAACAAGATCAGAAACTTAGACAGAAACTTAGGCTCAGGATTAGGGTTAGTGTTGCTTTTAAGAGAACTATGAGCATCAGAAAAGAAAAGAAATCAGAATCTGATCTGACTCTGAGTAGGTATGTCAGGACTAGGGTTCGTGTTGTAATCAAATGCGTATAGGATAAGGGTATGGTGGGGGTCTTTAGAAGAATCTATAAGTGGAATCCAGATCAGTCCAGATCAGAGTAGAGTCCAGATCAGGTATGTCAGGATTAGGGTCATTTCAAGAGATCTATGAAACTTAGTAGATCAGATTAGATTAGATTTGAACAAGATCAGAAACTTAGACAGAAACTTAGGCTCAGGATTAGGGTTAGTGTTGCTTTTAAGAGAACTATGAGCATCAGAAAAGAAAAGAAATCAGAATCTGAGTAGATATGTCAGGACTAGGGTTCGTGTTGTAATCAAATGCGTATAGGATAAGGGTATGGTGGGGGTCTTTAGAAGAATCTATAAGTGGAATCCAGATCAGTCCAGATCAGAGTAGAGTCCAGATCAGGTATGTCAGGATTAGGGTCATTTCAAGAGATCTATGAAACTTAGTAGATCAGATTAGATTAGATTTGAACAAGATCAGAAACTTAGACAGAAACTTAGGCTCAGGATTAGGGTTAGTGTTGCTTTTAAGAGAACTATGAGCATCAGAAAAGAAAAGAAATCAGAATCTGAGTAGATATGTCAGGACTAGGGTTCGTGTTGTAATCAAATGCGTATAGGATAAGGGTATGGTGGGGGTCTTTAGAAGAATCTATAAGTGGAATCCAGATCAGTCCAGATCAGAGTAGAGTCCAGATCAGGTATGTCAGGATTAGGGTCATTTCAAGAGATCTATGAAACTTAGTAGATCAGATTAGATTAGATTTGAACAAGATCAGAAACTTAGACAGAAACTTAGGCTCAGGATTAGGGTTAGTGTTGCTTTTAAGAGAACTATGAGCATCAGAAAAGAAAAGAAATCAGAATCTGAGTAGATATGTCAGGACTAGGGTTCGTGTTGTAATCAAATGCGTATAGGATAAGGGTATGGTGGGGGTCTTTAGAAGAATCTATAAGTGGAATCCAGATCAGTCCAGATCAGAGTAGAGTCCAGATCAGGTATGTCAGGATTAGGGTCATGTCATTTCAAGAGATCTATGAAACTTAGTAGATCAGATTAGATTAGATTTGAACAAGATCAGAAACTTAGACAGAAACTTAGGCTCAGGATTAGGGTTAGTGTTGCTTTTAAGAGAACTATGAGCATCAGAAAAGAAAAGAAATCAGAATCTGAGTAGATATGTCAGGACTAGGGTTCGTGTTGTAATCAAATGCGTATAGGATAAGGGTATGGTGGGGGTCTTTAGAAGAATCTATAAGTGGAATCCAGATCAGTCCAGATCAGAGTAGAGTCCAGATCAGGTATGTCAGGATTAGGGTCATTTCAAGAGATCTATGAAACTTAGTAGATCAGATTAGATTAGATTTGAACAAGATCAGAAACTTAGACAGAAACTTAGGCTCAGGATTAGGGTTAGTGTTGCTTTTAAGAGAACTATGAGCATCAGAAAAGAAAAGAAATCAGAATCTGAGTAGATATGTCAGGACTAGGGTTCGTGTTGTAATCAAATGCGTATAGGATAAGGGTATGGTGGGGGTCTTTAGAAGAATCTATAAGTGGAATCCAGATCAGTCCAGATCAGAGTAGAGTCCAGATCAGGTATGTCAGGATTAGGGTCATTTCAAGAGATCTATGAAACTTAGTAGATCAGATTAGATTAGATTTGAACAAGATCAGAAACTTAGACAGAAACTTAGGCTCAGGATTAGGGTTAGTGTTGCTTTTAAGAGAACTATGAGCATCAGAAAAGAAAAGAAATCAGAATCTGAGTAGATATGTCAGGACTAGGGTTCGTGTTGTAATCAAATGCGTATAGGATAAGGAAAGAAAAGAAATCAGAATCTGAGTAGATATGTCAGGACTAGGGTTCGTGTTGTAATCAAATGCGTATAGGATAAGGGTATGGTGGGGGTCTTTAGAAGAATCTATAAGTGGAATCCAGATCAGTCCAGATCAGAGTAGAGTCCAGATCAGGTATGTCAGGATTAGGGTCATTTCAAGAGATCTATGAAACTTAGTAGATCAGATTAGATTAGATTTGAACAAGATCAGAAACTTAGACAGAAACTTAGGCTCAGGATTAGGGTTAGTGTTGCTTTTAAGAGAACTATGAGCATCAGAAAAGAAAAGAAATCAGAATCTGAGTAGATATGTCAGGACTAGGGTTCGTGTTGTAATCAAATGCGTATAGGATAAGGGTATGGTGGGGGTCTTTAGAAGAATCTATAAGTGGAATCCAGATCAGTCCAGATCAGAGTAGAGTCCAGATCAGGTATGTCAGGATTAGGGTCATTTCAAGAGATCTATGAAACTTAGTAGATCAGATTAGATTAGATTTGAACAAGATCAGAAACTTAGACAGAAACTTAGGCTCAGATTAACTGCTTTTAAGAGAACTAGAGCATCAGAAAAGAAAAGAAATCAGAATCTGAGAGATATGTCAGGACTAGATCAAATTGAAAGAATCAAGATCAGAAACTTAGACAGAAACTTAGGCTCAAGAGATCTATGAAACTTAGTAGATCAGATTAGATTAGATTTGAACTCAGAAACTTAGACAGAAGAGAAAGAGAACTATGAGCATCAGAAAAGAAAAGAAATCAGAATCTGAGTAGATATGTCAGGACTAGGTCGTGTTGTAATCAAATGCGTATAGGATAAGGGTATGGTGGGGGTCTTTAGAAGAATCTATAAGTGGAATCCAGATCAGTCCAGATCAGAGTAGAGTCCAGATCAGGTATGTCAGGATTAGGGTCATTTCAAGAGATCTATGAAACTTAGTAGATCAGATTAGATTAGATTTGAACAAGATCAGAAACTTAGACAGAAACTTAGGCTCAGGATTAGGGTTAGTGTTGCTTTTAAGAGAACTATGAGCATCAGAAAAGAAAAGAAATCAGAATCTGAGTAGATATGTCAGGACTAGGGTTCGTGTTGTAATCAAATGCGTATAGGATAAGGGTATGGTGGGGGTCTTTAGAAGAATCTATAAGTGGAATCCAGATCAGTCCAGATCAGAGTAGAGTCCAGATCAGGTATGTCAGGATTAGGGTCATTTCAAGAGATCTATGAAACTTAGTAGATCAGATTAGATTAGATTTGAACAAGATCAGAAACTTAGACAGAAACTTAGGCTCAGGATTAGGGTTAGTGTTGCTTTTAAGAGAACTATGAGCATCAGAAAAGAAAAGAAATCAGAATCTGAGTAGATATGTCAGGACTAGGGTTCGTGTTGTAATCAAATGCGTATAGGATAAGGGTATGGTGGGGGTCTTTAGAAGAATCTATAAGTGGAATCCAGATCAGTCCAGATCAGTCCAGATCAGGTATGTCAGGATTAGGGTCATTTCAAGAGATCTATGAAACTTAGTAGATCAGATTAGATTAGATTTGAACAAGATCAGAAACTTAGACAGAAACTTAGGCTCAGGATTAGGGTTAGTGTTGCTTTTAAGAGAACTATGAGCATCAGAAAAGAAAAGAAATCAGAATCTGAGTAGATATGTCAGGACTAGGGTTCGTGTTGTAATCAAATGCGTATAGGATAAGGGTATGGTGGGGGTCTTTAGAAGAATCTATAAGTGGAATCCAGATCAGTCCAGATCAGAGTAGAGTCCAGATCAGGTATGTCAGGATTAGGGTCATTTCAAGAGATCTATGAAACTTAGTAGATCAGATTAGATTAGATTTGAACAAGATCAGAAACTTAGACAGAAACTTAGGCTCAGGATTAGGGTTAGTGTTGCTTTTAAGAGAACTATGAGCATCAGAAAAGAAAAGAAATCAGAATCTGAGTAGATATGTCAGGACTAGGGTTCGTGTTGTAATCAAATGCGTATAGGATAAGGGTATGGTGGGGGTCTTTAGAAGAATCTATAAGTGGAATCCAGATCAGTCCAGATCAGAGTAGAGTCCAGATCAGGTATGTCAGGATTAGGGTCATTTCAAGAGATCTATGAAACTTAGTAGATCAGATTAGATTAGATTTGAACAAGATCAGAAACTTAGACAGAAACTTAGGCTCAGGATTAGGGTTAGTGTTGCTTTTAAGAGAACTATGAGCATCAGAAAAGAAAAGAAATCAGAATCTGAGTAGATATGTCAGGACTAGGGTTCGTGTTGTAATCAAATGCGTATAGGATAAGGGTATGGTGGGGGTCTTTAGAAGAATCTATAAGTGGAATCCAGATCAGTCCAGATCAGTCCAGATCAGGTATGTCAGGATTAGGGTCATTTCAAGAGATCTATGAAACTTAGTAGATCAGATTAGATTAGATTTGAACAAGATCAGAAACTTAGACAGAAACTTAGGCTCAGGATTAGGGTTAGTGTTGCTTTTAAGAGAACTATGAGCATCAGAAAAGAAAAGAAATCAGAATCTGAGTAGATATGTCAGGACTAGGGTTCGTGTTGTAATCAAATGCGTATAGGATAAGGGTATGGTGGGGGTCTTTAGAAGAATCTATAAGTGGAATCCAGATCAGTCCAGATCAGAGTAGAGTCCAGATCAGGTATGTCAGGATTAGGGTCATTTCAAGAGATCTATGAAACTTAGTAGATCAGATTAGATTAGATTTGAACAAGATCAGAAACTTAGACAGAAACTTAGGCTCAGGATTAGGGTTAGTGTTGCTTTTAAGAGAACTATGAGCATCAGAAAAGAAAAGAAATCAGAATCTGAGTAGATATGTCAGGACTAGGGTTCGTGTTGTAATCAAATGCGTATAGGATAAGGGTATGGTGGGGGTCTTTAGAAGAATCTATAAGTGGAATCCAGATCAGTCCAGATCAGAGTAGAGTCCAGATCAGGTATGTCAGGATTAGGGTCATTTCAAGAGATCTATGAAACTTAGTAGATCAGATTAGATTAGATTTGAACAAGATCAGAAACTTAGACAGAAACTTAGGCTCAGGATTAGGGTTAGTGTTGCTTTTAAGAGAACTATGAGCATCAGAAAAGAAAAGAAATCAGAATCTGAGTAGATATGTCAGGACTAGGGTTCGTGTTGTAATCAAATGCGTATAGGATAAGGGTATGGTGGGGGTCTTTAGAAGAATCTATAAGTGGAATCCAGATCAGTCCAGATCAGTCCAGATCAGGTATGTCAGGATTAGGGTCATTTCAAGAGATCTATGAAACTTAGTAGATCAGATTAGATTAGATTTGAACAAGATCAGAAACTTAGACAGAAACTTAGGCTCAGGATTAGGGTTAGTGTTGCTTTTAAGAGAACTATGAGCATCAGAAAAGAAAAGAAATCAGAATCTGAGTAGATATGTCAGGACTAGGGTTCGTGTTGTAATCAAATGCGTATAGGATAAGGGTATGGTGGGGGTCTTTAGAAGAATCTATAAGTGGAATCCAGATCAGTCCAGATCAGAGTAGAGTCCAGATCAGGTATGTCAGGATTAGGGTCATTTCAAGAGATCTATGAAACTTAGTAGATCAGATTAGATTAGATTTGAACAAGATCAGAAACTTAGACAGAAACTTAGGCTCAGGATTAGGGTTAGTGTTGCTTTTAAGAGAACTATGAGCATCAGAAAAGAAAAGAAATCAGAATCTGAGTAGATATGTCAGGACTAGGGTTCGTGTTGTAATCAAATGCGTATAGGATAAGGGTATGGTGGGGGTCTTTAGAAGAATCTATAAGTGGAATCCAGATCAGTCCAGATCAGAGTAGAGTCAGGATCAGGTATGTCAGGATTAGGGTCATTTCAAGAGATCTATGAAACTTAGTAGATCAGATTAGATTAGATTTGAACAAGATCAGAAACTTAGACAGAAACTTAGGCTCAGGATTAGGGTTAGTGTTGCTTTTAAGAGAACTATGAGCATCAGAAAAGAAAAGAAATCAGAATCTGAGTAGATATGTCAGGACTAGGGTTCGTGTTGTAATCAAATGCGTATAGGATAAGGGTATGGTGGGGGTCTTTAGAAGAATCTATAAGTGGAATCCAGATCAGTCCAGATCAGAGTAGAGTCCAGATCAGGTATGTCAGGATTAGGGTCATTTCAAGAGATCTATGAAACTTAGTAGATCAGATTAGATTAGATTTGAACAAGATCAGAAACTTAGACAGAAACTTAGGCTCAGGATTAGGGTTAGTGTTGCTTTTAAGAGAACTATGAGCATCAGAAAAGAAAAGAAATCAGAATCTGAGTAGATATGTCAGGACTAGGGTTCGTGTTGTAATCAAATGCGTATAGGATAAGGGTATGGTGGGGGTCTTTAGAAGAATCTATAAGTGGAATCCAGATCAGTCCAGATCAGAGTAGAGTCCAGATCAGGTATGTCAGGATTAGGGTCATTTCAAGAGATCTATGAAACTTAGTAGATCAGATTAGATTAGATTTGAACAAGATCAGAAACTTAGACAGAAACTTAGGCTCAGGATTAGGGTTAGTGTTGCTTTTAAGAGAACTATGAGCATCAGAAAAGAAAAGAAATCAGAATCTGAGTAGATATGTCAGGACTTTTGTAATCAAGAGATAAGGGTATGGTGGGGGTCTTTAGAAGAATCTATAAGCCAGATCAGAAAAGAAATGTCAGATTAGGGTCATTTCAAGAGATCTATGAAACTTAGTAGATCAGATTAGATTAGATTTGAACAAGATCAGAAACTTAGACAGAAACTTAGATTAGGGTTAGTGTTGCTTTTAAGAGAACTATGAGCATCAGAAAAGAAAAGAAATCAGAATCTGAGTAGATATGTCAGGACTAGGGTTCGTGTTGTAATCAAATGCGTATAGGATAAGGGTATGGTGGGGGTCTTTAGAAGAATCTATAAGTGGAATCCAGATCAGTCCAGATCAGAGTAGAGTCCAGATCAGGTATGTCAGGATTAGGGTCATTTCAAGAGATCTATGAAACTTAGTAGATCAGATTAGATTAGATTTGAACAAGATCAGAAACTTAGACAGAAACTTAGGCTCAGGATTAGGGTTAGTGTTGCTTTTAAGAGAACTATGAGCATCAGAAAAGAAAAGAAATCAGAATCTGAGTAGATATGTCAGGACTAGGGTTCGTGTTGTAATCAAATGCGTATAGGATAAGGGTATGGTGGGGGTCTTTAGAAGAATCTATAAGTGGAATCCAGATCAGTCCAGATCAGAGTAGAGTCCAGATCAGGTATGTCAGGATTAGGGTCATTTCAAGAGATCTATGAAACTTAGTAGATCAGATTAGATTAGATTTGAACAAGATCAGAAACTTAGACAGAAACTTAGGCTCAGGATTAGGGTTAGTGTTGCTTTTAAGAGAACTA